>VYZV01031126.1:8814-93429 GCA_013401275.1 Pandion haliaetus | reverse complement strand
CCCGCGACAGCAAGCCTGACAGCGGGCAGTAGAGACTGTGCCCCAACTAGGACAGGGAGCCCCTTTGTCACAGCCTAAACAGGCACCTGCCTGCTGGGAGCAGAGTGGCCACATCCACGTCCCCTCCCGAGACAGAGCCCACCGCCCGCTGCTACAACCACCCCCAACCCCGGGCCGACGGCAGCCGTGCCCCTTTGTTCCTGTGCGAGTCTGGGCCAGGATGGCCCCAGTGTTCAGGCGCGTCGCCTCCGCAAACACCGGCACCCTGAGCTGCAGATCCCCGGTTCCAGCAAGATGGCAGCAAAGCCCAGGACTGGCTTAGGCCAGCTACTGCGCTCTACTGCGCTACGGGGCAGCGGCACCACGTCAGGAGGGAGCAGGGCTGGTTGTCCCCGGTGGATGCTCTGGCAGACATGCAAGCGGTGGGGAGGACGAGGCAGGCAGGCAGCTCAGCTCCCGCTTTCTCCAGCAGCACAGGGTGGGGTGGAGGCGAGATGCCCCCTCCCCAGCCGGCTGACGGCACCCCTGCTGCCGCAGCGAGCTAGAGCAGGGCCGCCCAGCGTGGGACGTGCACAGAGGACACACAGTAATTACAGGGCTCAGACAGGCCTGGGAGGAGAGAGCGGGACAGGCTCCCGCCTGCAGCCCCAGCCTGCTTCAACGCGAGGAATTCCTCCGCTACGCAGTCCTACCATAGTGTAACATACTGATCCTGCCCCCACTGCCGCCTGGGGGGTGCGTGGCCACGGGCTCCCCAGCGCAGCGCACCCATGGCAGACGGGATGGAAGGCCATCTCCTCCTCTCCAGTCAGTCACAGCCCTGGCTCGGACGCCAGCCTGGGCGCTGCCTCTGCTCCACGTGCTGGGGCCCGGGAGACTCTGTGCCTGGAATAGAGGCTCCTCGGAGCCAGTCTCACGCGTCCGACAGGCAGCTCTGGATGCGGTCGATCCACTGCTGGGCTAGCTGCACATCCTGGGCGCAGAAATTGTAAACTCGTTTCGTCGTCTTCAGCTGCAGGGGAGGAGAGAGGACGTGAGCGGGGCCAGGCGGCTGCACCCGGCAAGCCAGCAGCACCACAGCCCCCGGAGCCTGGTGCTGCCGGGGCGAACGGCTGGGGTCTGCAGCAGGGCCACAGGCAGCCGAGCTCCTTTCCCTAAGGCGCAGCTCAGTGCCACACTCACATCGAAGAAGGCTTTCTCGTCCACCGTCTTGGGGGCCCCCATGGTGGGGGTTCCTGGGGTGATGGACTCCACCTCAGCCAGGTCAATGACTCCTTTGCACTCCGTGTCCATCCGGCTGTCGTAGTACCGCAGCTGCAGGGAAAGGTCCCGCACACGTCAGCGCTCACGGGAGGGAGGGAGGGAGGGAGGGATGGAAGGACAGACCCCGGAGCTCACCTGCCCCTCACCGTGCCCTGCCCCTCAGTACCTGATGTTTGGTCTTATCCAGCACGAACCAGCGAGGCTTCCACGGTTTCATGAAGGCTCCTTTCTTGTACAGTGACCCCTCGTAGGACCTGCGTGGGCCAGGCAGCACGTTAGGGTGGAAAGGAGAGAGGGGCTGCAGGGCCGTTCTGCCTGTGGCACCCCAGCCTCAGCAGGGACAAGAAGTGATCAGGGTCCAAACTGTGCAGAACCCACGTGCCTTCACCCCTCCCAGCACCACCAGCAGCCCCCAGCACCCCGAGCCCCACGCCTGCCTGTTCTCGCTCTCTGACATCTGGAACTGGCTGTAGAGCGTGCTGGTGCTCTTGCGGCCGCCCTGCTTCCCGCTGGAGGGGGTGGAGGTGCTGCTGGTGTCGCTGGCGAGGCTGAGGTTGAGCGTCGAGCCAACGCCGCTCTCCTGCAGGTACACACCCAGCGAGCGCCGGTGGTGGGAGAGGCTGGAGGACATCAGCAGGGAGCTGGGGGTCTGTGGGGAGCAGAGGGCACAGCGTGAGGGGGAGGACGGCCCCACGCCCCTCGGGCACACCCAGCCTGGGGCCGAGCACCAGCACCCCTCCTCGGCCCCAGGCTGCAGGAGCAAACACCCGCTTTGCTCAGGGCACCCTTGGGCAAAGCAAACCTCCCCCCTCCCGCCCCCATCACACAGCCCCCAACCTANTACCCGGCTGCCCTCCTGCCGCACCTCAGTGCGCTGGGAAGCTTTGACCTTGTCCCACATGTCCTTCCAGCGCTCCGGGACCTGCCCCAGCTCCATCTCCAGGTTGTGCAGCTCCTGCGGGGGGATTTGGGCATCAGCCCAGGGGGGGACAAGACCCCGGGGATCGCTGTCCCTGTGCTGGGGGCTCAACCGACTCCAACCCTGCCACAACCCTGTCCCACTGTGTGCGTGGGGCAGCGTCCCACCAGTGGGGACACCGTGGCAGGTCCAGGCCAGGGCCAAACCCAGAAGCAACGCATAGACGGTGCTGCCACCAGCTGCGCTCACCTCCAGCAGTTTGGAGATGGCGTCGGGCTCCACGCGGCTGCGGTTGTCGTAGCACGGCCAGATGATCTTACGTTTCGTCTGGGGGGCACTGGTGTCCTGCCGATCTGCCTCCTCCACGTGCTCCAGCTGCCCTTGCGCCAGCTCCCAGTCATAAGAGGGGCCCTCAGAAAGCGTCTCCTCTGTATAGTAGTCCCATACCTTCAGGTTGGAAATGTTGCTGTAGGGCCTCAGCACCTGCGGAAGAAGCAGGGTTATGCTCAGGAAGGGCAGCAGCATCCAGGCAGGACATGTCCCTGGCCATGCTGCAGGGACAATCTGTCCGGGCAGGAAATCGGTCCCTTCACAACGAGCTTTCCCCAAGGGCAATGCTTTCTGACCAGTAACAAGAGGCAGCGCAGGCTGGAAAGCTGCGGGCTGGTCAGGAAAAGGCAATGCTGGGCCGGGGAAAGGCAGAGCTGCTCCCAGACCAAATGAGAGCCCTGAGCGGCTGGACCGCAGCCTGCCCGTGTCGGCAGAGAGCAGCCCCCCGCGCTGCCGACCTGCTGAGGCCACGCACCAGAAGCTGCCACTTCCTCTCCCTGAGGAAGGATGTTCCCAGCTTGTGGTGGTGAAGAGCCCAAAACGAGACCCTGGCAGCTCCAGCTTGGGCTCTCCCCTCTGCAGCATCACCTACAGCCCCCCAACTCCCCCCCAGCGACACAGCTCTCAGGAGCCTGACTCTGCTCATGTCATGTCTCTGCTCAGGGTCCTGATGCCGCAGCTGGGCCAGACCACTCAGATGGGCAAACGCCATGGTCTAGCCGACAAGGGGCTGCTCGCTCAGCTCCACGCGGGTGAGGAGACACAGGGCTTGCCCTGGAAAGCCCCGTTTGAGCCCTCTGCGGCACGCAGGGGGTCGGCTGGGCTGGGCTGACCCAGGGCGGGAGCAGAGCTCTCACCTCCCCATCCTCAGGGGCATACATGTAGTTGAAGAAGATGGGGGCTTTCTTGTTGAGCCGGTCGATGTAATCCCAGATGGACTTGTAGACCTGCTGGCTCTTCCGCTCACCCTTCTCCTCATAAAGAAGTCCTGCGGAGAAGAGAGCGGGGAAGGGGCATTATTTGGGGCAAGGCACCGGGCTGCCATCCGCTGCGGGCCCCACACACTGCCCTCACCCAGCTCAATGCGCTCATAGTCAGAGTCCAGCAGGAACGTCCGGAAACGGTTGGAAATGTAGTGGTAGCTGAGGAACTTCAGGTAGTACTGGCTGAACTCGAACTCCATGGGGAACTGCAGGTGGATCTGCAAGGAGCAGCACAGGTGAGACCTCCCGGGACCCACAAACTGCAGGCTGGCTCTGGACTCGTTCCCCGGGTACGAGCTGCCAGGGTCTCATTTTGGGCTCTTCACCACCACAAGGAGCCAGCCAGCCCCGTAGCTCAGGGAGACCCAGCCAGTGCAGAGCCGCCAGCCGGCACGCTCGAAGCTCACCTGATGTACACAGTCCAGGAACTGCAGGAAGATGGGGGCAAAACCACTGCTCTGGCCAGCAAGGGTCTGGGCGCCGCGGTGGCTGAAGCGGTGCCCGAAGGACAGCCACTCCTTCTCCACGAGCAGGCGGAAGCCCTCCAGTGTCCGGTAGTAGGGGTCCGACAGCAGCTGCACCAGGGAGACCACCTGCAGGGACAGGGGGGCTCGAGACGCTCGTGGGGAGATGGCCACAGGCAGCCGTCACGTTTGGCAGCTGTAGGGCTCCTACCTGTGTGGTGATGTCCCAGCCGTCCTCCAGGCTGACCAGCACAGAGGAGCCCGTGTCCAGGAGCTCCACCACCAACACCGAAATCTGCAGGATCTTATGGATCTGCCAACGTTAAGGGCCCAGAGTTACTAGGGTGCAGGAAACTGAATTGCTGGACATCTTGTGAAGTGACCCTTTCTCCTGGAAGCGGGTGAGCCAAACGAAGCAGAGCACAGGGCTTATGCAGGGCCGCGATACACAGCCCCCGTGTTCAGACACTGTGCAGCACCCTCTGTCTCACCAGCAAGGCCAGCGGGGCAGAACCACCACACCATAAGCAGAGCTGTGGGTCCCTCGCACCCTCCAGCAGCCAGAGGGTCCAGTCCCACAGCAGGTCTGCAGTGGAACCAGTCCTACAGCACAGCAGCCACCTGGGTCACGCTGGCTACTGCCAGCACTGCAGGTCCTGCCCTGCTTCCCCAGCCAGCAGCTGCCCCGGACACTTGCAGCTCTTGCGTCCAGCACCACAGAGCAGTACTCTGGACTATTTTATCCTTGTCCCTCATACCAACCTTGCTCCCTTAAGTGTCCCCCACTCCGTGCCACACAGCGATGCTCTGGAGAGGGCACCTGGACCCTCCATTCTCGCTTTGCCAGGAGGTAAGAGCACATGCCCTTGAGTGACAGCCAACTGCAAAGTCTCCTACCGTGGGGATGGACCAGGGCCCCTCCAGGTTTTGGGCGACAACTGACCTGCGACAGCCACTCGGACTCCTCCAGGGACCGCAAGTAGGTGACACTGGGGTCAGTGGAGGGGCAGCCGGGCACACAGGCCTTCATCAGCTTCTTGAAGCTGGCCTTCACCTGCCGCACGTCGAACACCTCGATGGGAACCACCTCCCAGTGCTGCAGCGGGTCCGGTTTCACCCCCTGAGGGAGGAGAGAATCATCGCCGTCCAGTGAGACGCCCCGAGCAGACACCCACCGCCCTCCTCGTCCCCTCGCGCCGAGGAGGCTGCTGCCAGGCGTCAGGGTTACCTTCAGCTGTGACTTGTCCCCGATGATGTAGAGCGAGGCCCGGTGCTGGCGCAGGAAGCTGGCCTCCGAGGGCGTGCCGTTGTGCTGGGCGCCCAGCAGGTCTTTCCCAGCCAGGCGCGACCCGATCTCCACGTTCAGGGCGTAGCTGCTCATGCGCCCGCTGGCTCGGATGCTGCCCCACTTGCCTGCGAGACAGTCGGCAGTCAGGCTTGGGGGTGCCCGGCTGGCTCGCGGGCTGCGCTGGCACCCACGTCCCCCCAGCCGGGCTGGCACGGGGGCGAGCAGCTCGCCACGAAAGCGGCGGCTGAGCTGCTGCCACCCCGCAGCCCAGCGCCCTGGGAGCACATGCTGGGGAAGTGCTGGGAACCAGGTTTGCTTTTGCTCCTTCTCCTTGCTGGGTGCTGCAGGATTTCCTTCCTGGTGGATACGGAGACCAACCCCATCGGCTCCGCGTCCCATCACCCACGCAGCCGCACCGCACTCCCGCCCCACGCCTGCGCCCGCACCGCCAGGACCTGCCCCTTCCGCACCAGCCAGACCCCGTCCCTGGCCACCACCGCCCAAGCACCAGCAGATGCGCAAGGAGCCTAAAGCAAACCTGAGAGGACGTTGCGGGATCAGCTGGGGACAGGCCCGGTACTTACCACTGGCACCGCGAGCTGGACCAAGCCAGCGACATGCTCGGTGGAGGCGTTGATTAGCGGGCTGAGGTGGGGTGTTACTGGGGCGTTAGTCGTGTGAAGGGTGGGAGTGTGTGTGTGTGGGGGGGGTCAGTCGGTCAGGTTAGCACCCGGGTGGTGGTTAGCCGGCCGGCGGTACCGTACCTCGGGGCGTCTCGCGGCCCTTCGCCGACACGCACTTGGGGGTGGAGAGAGTGATGACCCTAGCTCTGTGACCAAGCCCTGAGAGCACAGGACGAAAGCAACCTCAGCGAGGGCACCGAGGCGGACCCACGGATCACACGGGCCAGGCGGGAAGAGGCGCCCAGGGACCCCGACGGAGCGACTGGAGCAATGAGTGGGATGAACGAGATGGCTCTGGGGTGCTGCAGCAGGTCCCTCCCTCCCTCCCTGAAGCTGCCCCACGGCAGAGAGCTCGGGGGGAGCAAAGGGGAAGCATCTACTCTACAACAGCTGCTCTGAGCCGGGGGGCCTTCGCAAGGCCCCCACGAGGCAGCGTTCACTCGCACATCCTCACCTCCACGGCTAATAGTACCGGGCCCATCGTCCTTCCCTCCCATCACCTGCTTCATGAGCGATCCCAGCTTAGGCTGTCTCTTGTCGGAGAAATCTGTAGCACCAACAAAACGTCAGCTCTCGGCCTCGCTGTGCTGCTCCAGAGGGGCCCTCCCGCCTTGCCTCCCCACAGCTGCTTCAGGAGGGAGGGGAAGGGGCCAGAGAGAAAGCGGCAGCAAGCAGGCTAGCCCCAGGGCCGGGACGAGGAGGACAGCATGCGGTAAACACCTTCCAGCTGGAGCCACAGCAAAATAGCACCTGGTGCCGCAGCGCGAGCAGAGGCTCAGCCCTCCCGCAGCTCTGCCCTGGCCCTGCCCCGGCCCTGCCCCAGGTGCTTCGCGCCGTGGGGGCATCACCCAGGCACTGCCACAGCCCGGCAGCCCCCTGCTCTGCGGCTCCCTTGCCACCACGCCGGGTCACTCCTCTGTCCCCCATACTGCTGGTCTGGCCCTCCCTCCTTCAGCTGCGGCTCCGGGCATGTCCCCCCACACCAGGGGAGAGGCCTCGGAGGAGCTTTCGGCAAGTCCTCTCCTCCCCGGGCTGCAGGGAGTCCCTGGCTGGGTTCCCCCACGGTCCCTCTGGCCCCTGGTCACCTCTGCAGCTACGATGGGGTGGAATGGCTGGGACAGAGGATGAATGACACCGGAGCCTGGTGGGGCAACGACAGGCAGCTCTGCCCATCAGGCAGGAAAGGGCAGGCTGCTCGGAGAGCAAGGGGGGCAGAGACTTACCGAGGCTTCCTGCGACAGACCCTGAGAACCGCTGCCCACTGCGCTGGGGTACAGACGGTGCCAAGATCTCAGCTAGCAGGGTCTGTCCCCACCCGGTCCTCAGCGAACGCCTGGATCCGAGCACAGTCTGGGGCTCCCAGTGCTCGCAGGTCCAGGGCCACTGGGTTTCCCCAAACCCATCCCCACCACCAGCCACGGAGGCCCAGCTAGAGCTGGGAGCTCTGGAGAGGGCGCTGGGAAGGCTCTGCTGCCTCCTCTGACGTGGGAGACCGGGGACAGCAGCTCACCCGGCTGCCCGGGCTCTGGGAAGGACAGCACGACCCACAGCTGGGGCCCCGCGCACACGAGCACGAGCCCTCCTGCATCCCTGCTGCGCTGCAGCCTGCGACCGAGCTCCTCACCTGAGCTGCTCATGTGCGCGGAGGTGAAGCCACTGAGCGTGTTGCGCCCGCTGGCGTCGGCGTAGTGCGGCATGGAGTTGATCACGGCCTGCAGGTACTTCTCCTGCTCCAAACTGGTGGAGTCCGTCTGCGAGGGGCCTAGGAGGAGAGCCACGAGCATCACCGCTCTGCCACCTGCACGAGACCCGAGGAGGGGTCTGCAGCCCACTCCCGGCACGGGTGCTGCCCAGGGCGGAGGGGACGGGCACCTGCGGTGGGGGCGTTCTGGGACTTGAAGAGGCCCACGACGCCCTTGCCGTGCAGCCCCCCCGAGCGCAGCAGCACGGCCTTGGTGCGGGAGTTTCGCCAGCACACCACGGGGAAGCGGTTCTGGCGGTAGCAGCGGGAGATCCGCTGGATCGTGTTGTCCTGGATGCTCTGTGGCACGATGAGCAGCCCAGGGTAGCTGCAGGAGAGAGCGGAGGCTCTGCAGAGCCCAGTGGGGCACAGCACGAGCCCCCCGCCCCAGCTCCCACGAACCAGGAAAGACCCCCGCTGTCCTCTCCTAACCCTGCAGACCCCCCTCCTCAGCCGCGGCCCTGCTGAGGCTCACCTCCGGCAAATGGCGTACATGCGGTTCACGGTGGAGATGCGGAAGGGCTCGTTCTTGGAGCGGGTGAGGCTGCTGCTGAGGGTGCCCAGCCCCATCCGCTGGTAGTCACGGCAGCAGGCTCGCTCCACTAGGTGGTTGATGGTCATCTTGTCCGAAGGTTTGATGGTGGTGGTAGCGGTCAAAGTGCTTCTGTCCATCTCTTCAGACACTACGGAGACAAAGGGGAGTCTGGGTCCGCTCTCAGCACAGACACGGCGTCCCACGTGCAGCTGGAGGAGACGGCCAGGCTGGAGGCATTTCCCAACCCAGCAGACAGGGCAGGAGCTCCCTCCCACCACCTTCAGCTGAAACGGGAGAGTTCAGCTTCCCCATTCAAGGGGCTGGGCACCAGGCTTTGGGGCGAGAGCCTTTATTTGTGAGGTTAAAAGCAAAAGGAAAAGTCAGCTGCCCAGGTACTGATCTTAGAGCAGATTTCTTTGGTGCTTTCGCATCGCTTGATACCACTGAGAGATGAGGAACAGCCCAACACAGACCTGTTCACTGCTGCTCCGTCACACTGGTCTCACCTCCTCCCTCAGAGGAGAGCAACCTCCTGGGAGAAGGGGGCAACACAGGCGAGACCTCGGCTCCAGCAAGGCTCTCAGCCCAGGACACTTCCACCTAGGCAAAATCACTCTCAGGTGGACACAACCCTTGGTGGCTGCCCTCCACAGGCAGCTTTCCTAATGCTCCCAACGCATTTCCTAATGCCAGAACTGGAGAACGACAACAGATCTCACAGGCACCTCTTCTGGGCCTGAATGCAGCTGGTGGTTTTGCTAATAACTTGAATGATGGACACAGTGGAGACTTGTAATGTTTGTGGCAGACCTCGAGCTGAAAAGTGCTGCAAACAAACTGGGGAGCGAACAAAAGGAGCAGAATCCAAAGTATCACGGTGAACAGAAGGAAAGATCCAAAATCAGCCATGTCCAGTCTGCCAGATCAGCCCCACAGCGGGGCAGGGAGGGACTGGTCCCTGCAGACACCACTCCCCAATGAAACCCTAAATCCCATCCACCACGTCTTCTCTGACAGGCCTTCCCACCTGGGAAGGTTGTAATGTTCAACACAGAGGACTCCTGCCCCTTCCAGTCCTTTGTTACTCTCAAACCAGTCAAGCTCTTCTCATCTCTAACCTAACCTGCCTTGCTGCAGCTTAAATCTGTGACTTCATCTCAGGAGCTGTAGCCAGAGACCAAAGAACTCGCTCCTCTCCGCAGGGCTCCCTAGGTATTGGAAGTATGTTGAGCTGCTGACTGGCCACCACCAGCAGACAAGAGCTGGTGGACCACCGAACACTGGGAGAGGCGACCGTGGCAGCAATCCTCCGCACCAGGGGAGCTCCCATGCCTGCGTGCGGTCCTGACGGCCGAGACCTCTCCCAGCTGGAAGATGCTCCTATGCCGGCAAACACCCCGCTCCCCACAGCCTCCCTTCCCTGCTCAGGGTGCTCCCAACCTGAGATCTCATCCTCATTGTCCTCTGGGAAGTGCTGGCTGCTCCGCTGCTCCCACATGGGCGGCGTGTATTTCTTTCGCGTCACGTACTGGCGGCCGATTGTTTTCTTGGCATTTTTCACCAGGTTTTTGGAGAGTGTCCTGGAACCAGAGAAGAGGTTGAGGCCAGCTGACATCACCTCCCACATGTGCATGACCACAGCCCAGCACGGCCAGAAGAGCAGCCCCTGAAGGGTTAGAGACACCAACACTCAATCACACCGAGAGCAAAGCAGAGATAGGCGCATCGCTCACCACTGGCTACAGGCGCAGGGTCAAAGTCACTGTCACCACAAGAGAGGAGCTGTCACCTGCTAGCTCCCTGGCAGGGAGGAGCTGCCTGCTCAGCTGTAGGAGGGCACCAAGTCAGAGGCAGAGCCTACAGCACTTGCCTTCCCCTGGGGGGACTCGGGTGCCCAGGGAGGCTGGACGGCACAGCCAGGCTGAGCAGGTGCCCCAGCCTCCCGATCCAAGGGGACACCAGCCCTGTCCTGGGCTCTAACACCATCACCTCCGCATCGCAGCTCCCACAGGCAGTGATCTGGCTCGCCCCCAGAGGAGGTGGGCTCCAGCTCACGGCAGGGGCGAGCAGATCCACCGCAGGGACGTTGCCAGCCCAGCCTGGACGCAGGGCTGCTCCTCCCCGGGCAGAGGGGAGGCAGCTTGCGGAAGGTAGCCTGCTTGATGCCACCTAAGGGCCAGGGAGAGCTGGGCTCAGCCACTTCCAAGGGCAGCCCACGGAAAGCCGAGAAGGGAGGAAACCTTCCAAAACCCATGGGTGATTAGGCTGCATGGTCAGAACAGGCTCCGCATGATGGAGCTCCAGAAGGCAGGAATTCCTGAAGGCAGGAATAGCCTGCCCACACGCAGGACCTCGCGCTCATCGCTGTCTCGGTGAGCCCCTCAAAGGGGAACAAGCAAAGGAGATGTGGGATACACATCAGCCAGGGAAGGGGCCACGTCCAACCCAGGATAACAGCTACGCCGGTGCAAAGATTTCTAGAAATTCACCTTATCAAGACGGGAGCCAAAGTGAGACAAGGAGGTGCCTTGTTCTGCTTTGCAAAGCAGACGGTGAGGGAATCCAACTGCTCCCTACAAGCTTTAGGACTGAGGGAGAAAGCTGTCCTGAGAACAAATGCTTAGGTACGGAGGCTAGGAACGGGAGGGCTTTCTAACCAGAGGAACAAGATTTGCAGATAGTGTGGGGCACTGGAAGCAAACTTGGAAGGGGGTGACAAAGCGTATTTCGCAAGTTCAGACAGACTGCTGAGACTGTGCCCTGGCCCGGAGCTGGGCCCGGCAGCTCTAGAGGTCTCTGGAGGTTAGTGGTACAGGCACAGCTCCCTCAGCAGGTCCTGGGACCCATCGGAGTGCCATGGAGCACTAGGATGACTGACCAACCACCGCCGGAGGCCACAGTACTGCGATGGTGAAAGCACACACCCCAAACCTGAACGTCACACCAGCCGCCTGGAAAAGGGCATTCCCCAAGTGACAAGCCCACAGCCCAGGTCGCATGCAGAGCAGGTGAGAAGAAACCCGGGGAGCAGTGAAGGCTGCAGCCTGAGCCAATGCCACCTCGCAAGCTCCCGCCCAGGGTGAAGGCATCTTACGTGGTTGAATGGCCAAGGTGCCCGAGGGACATGACCCCCACTGTCAGGCCCTGGAACATATCGGTCACCTGCTGGGAGCTGAGTCACAAACACACGGGAGAGACGCTTAGACTCCAGGGCACAGCAAGCGTGAACACAGCAGCAACCAGACCCCAGCGCTACAGCATTGCTTAACCTCGCCACCGAGCGCAGGAGCAGGGTCTGGCCGCAGGTCAGCACCACACACAGAGCTTTGCCGCTGCCCCGCAGCGCTTCCCATCCTCCGGCACAGCAGAGACTGCTCTCTCGTGCCCACTGGAACCTCTCCTGTGAGATGCCTCCTCGGGCCTTGCGCTGTTTTGGCCTGGGCAATGGGGCAGGGAATGCCACTGAAGCAAACACCCTGCTTCCCGAGTTTGACCGGTCCCCTGCGTGGGGCTAAGAGACCGCTGCCGGACGTGCAGCATGTCCCCCCCTCCAAAGACAAGTGGGAATCCTGTGCATGGAGAGGTCTGAGCAGGGTAGGCTCAGGGACCTGACCTCCAGCTCAGGAGTCCATGCCCCAGCTCTTCTTGAGTGACTCCCGCTCAGCAGCTCTTTGCTGGATGGACTGGAGGAGGGAGAGGAGAAGCCCTGCAGTGCCTGAAAAGGGTCAAGCGCATCCCACATGCTGTTCTCCCCACGGCACAGGTACCTGAGCGAGGGGTTCTTCTCCTTGGCCTTGGGCTGCATGGCTTGCTTGGGTGACTGGCCCACAGTGAAGGCGAAGGTGCCACGCACATGCTGGGGGTAGCGCAGCTTGTGCAGATGCTTCCTGAAGACCTCAGCGCTGTCTGAAGCCACCTCCTCATCGAAGGCAATCCTCAGCAACTGCAGGAAGAGCAGAGAGCAGGCTGAAGGGTCGGTCACGGCGTGATCAGCACGGCTGGGCCAGGGGACTGGGAAGGGCTCTTCCCACAGCACAGGGCAGAGCTCAGATCCCGGTCGGGAGCAGGGACCGCAACGGGCACAAGCCAGGCTGGGAGGCTGCCCTGTCTGTCCCTCCGTTCCAGTTACTCTGTCCCATACCCCTTCCTCCTTGACACCGCTCCGTACCCAGCACTGCTGCTCCTGTGATGTCCCCAGAGCCCGGTCACTGCAGCCCTGAGCACGCAAGACGGGCAGGAAGGTGTAGACAGCACGTTTAAGGTGCTTTACTCCCAGCATTGCTCTACCTCCACAAATCTCTCAAAGATGTAAAATGCTGAATATCTACACACATTGTGACATCTCTCCCTGCTGTATTTCTCTCCCCCAAGACCTGCTACAAGGTTTTGCAGAACCACCTCCCAGGGCACCATGTGGGGACGTCTCACACCTTCTCAGGGCTCCAGCAACCACTGGAGCGGCTGGAAAGAAGCCCTGAGCTGATGAGCAAGAAGTTGCTCCTGTGTACAACAGGACTGTGACTGGAGCACCTCCCCTATGAGGACAGGTTGCTCAGCCTGGAGAAGAGAGGGCTATGGGGAGACCTCCTAGCAGCCTTCCAGTACTTAAGGGGGGCCTACAGGAAAGATGGCGAGGGGCTCTTTAAACAGGGAGTGTAGTGATAGGACAAGAGGTAACAGTTTTAAGCTGAAAGAGGGTAGATTTAGATTAGATGTAAGGAAGAAGTTCTTCACTGTGAAGACGGTGAGGCACTGGCACAGGTTGCCCAGAGAGGTTGTGGCTGCCCCATCCCTGGCAGTGTTCAAGGCCAGGTTGGATGGGGCTTCGAGCAACCTGGTCTAGGGGACGGTGTCCCTGCCCATGGCAGGGGGGTTGGAACTAGATGATCTTTAAAGGTCCCTTCCAACCCTAACCATTCTGTGGTTCTATGGACCACAGTCTACTCCTTCCTCTGCAAGGGGGCCTCTGGCTCCGTCCCCTCAGGTGCACTGTCACCTGCTACAGAGGTTGTCTTTGGTCCCCTCAGGAAAACTACCCCCAAACCATGTCAGCCTGGGCAGTGAGTGCCTTGTCCCAGGGGTTGGTGCCAGCCATGGCCACGTACCTGCTGGGTCCCACCAGCAACATGCTCCTCAGCTGAGACAGTGCAATGCAAAGGAGCAGCCCACAGCCCCACGCGGTCTCACCTGGAATGTGCACGAGCGCAGCTGCAAGCCCTCCTGGATGAACTGATCCACCTGGGCCTGGATATTGATCTTCTTCTCTTTGGTCAGTGAGGCGATGGGGAAGGATCGGATCACCACCTGCTCCCCCACTGGGCACAAGCATGGGAACAGGTTAGCCACATCCTCAGCCCAGCACAAGGCCAGGCACCACACTGGACCACCCTCGGTGGCCATCACCACCGAGAGCACTGTAGGATTAAAGCGGCCTGAAACAGGCTAGACATGCTGCAGCCAGCCCACGACGACTTGTAGATGATGCCTAGGATGTGCATGAGTAATTTATCATCTACCGAAGGTGGACAGCAAGAGCAACCACCTCCCTTGTAGTACTGGGAGCAACCATCAAGCTTGTGGTGGTTGCAGCAGCCCCCAGCAAGGCCCAGTGCTGGCTGGTCACTGACCCAAGGCGACCACCCGAGGCCCTTATCAGCAACTCCTGCAGCAAGGTGAGCTGCAGTGACTGCTCCAGGAGAGCTACCAGCCACCTCCTCCCCAGACATTACCAACCCCTGAAGACAGTAGATGTGGTGCACACAAGACCCTTACCCAGAGGGTCTGTGGGAGTGCCTTTGAAGATGATGCGGTAAGTGGTGAGGAAGATGGCTCCTTCTGCGGGGAGGAGAGGTGGACCACCAATATTCCCTCCAGCAGCTTCTTCCCGTCCATCAGGCATGAGGTACACGCGGAGCCCTTCCATCACACACTCCTCACCCACCAACAGGTTGGGGCGCAGCAGCTTTGGCTACAGGGATGTACAACAGAAGTTCAGGCCCATGCAGACTGCGGAAGGGGACCCGATAGCCCCACGCAGCACCAGAACCTTCCCCTCACTGCAGCAGGCTGGGTCCATACCTTCTGGATGGGAGGAAGCCTCTTGCTCTCCCTGTGCACGGCATCCAGTGTCTCTATGTGCATCTGCACAATATCTGCAGACAAACATGAAGTTAGGGACTGGGAGCAAAGTCCTGCCCTACACACCACCCAGGAGGCTGCCAACCTGCCCTGTAGCACCATGTGTGCCTTCTCTTGGCCTTCCCACTGCTTCTTGCAGAACCATCTCTCGAGTAGACCCCTGAGCTGATCTGGCAGGATCCCCAGTGAGACTACACAGCTGCCCATTTCCCAGCACTGCTGCAACGCTTATTACCAGGGATCATGACATGCAGCCCCTTGAGGTGCTCGTTGGTGACTCCACTTTCCGTGCAGACTTTGTCCACAAAGCGGTTGATGAATCGCACCACGTAGTTGGCCACATCGGAACTCTCTGCATCCTCAAATCCACTTTCTGTGTCATAGCTCTCAGCCATGCTGCCAGCGATGCTGCCGTACAGGAGTAGGGAAGAGTTATTAACCCAGAACATCTCTCCTCTGCTGTAACCCATGCCAGGCAGAGCCCAGGGGAGTTTCTACTCGATATGAACCCAGGAGAGCTTCCACTCTTGATATGAAACCCCCCAGGGCACTGCAACCTGCATCAATCCTGATGGCCGCTGAATGACCCAGATGCCCCAGGTACTGCACCAAGGAGCTCCCGTCCCCAGCCCAGGTTGCTCTGGCGTCCCTGCAGCACACCCCTGCCACGCTTTCCAGCCCTGCTTACCTGTTGGTGACAAAGCTGTTGCTGACACTCTCCACGTCCCCCAGCCCAGAGCTGCGTAGCAGGCGGTTCTTGCTGGTGTCGAGAGGCAGCAGCAGGTAGCTCATGCGGTTGGCATAGTGGATGGCCTGGCTGAAAACAGTGCTCTCCTCCTTCTGGATCAGCTCCTGCTGTTTCTCTCGGCTCATGGTGGGCCAGAGCCTCAGCTGCTCTGATGCTATCTCCAGGGCAGACTTGGCTTCCTGTGGCCCCTCCGTGCTCTCCTGAAGGAGTCAGAAGGAGATGTCAGGCATCTGCATGGACAGAAGACCTGCCAGCCTTCATCCCACTGTTCCCACAGGAATCTCCCAGAACCAGGAATGCAGTCCCTCAGGCTGGTTCGGCATCCTTAGCAGCCCATGGACCTATGGGGAGAGCTGCTTCTGCACAGCGGCTCTCCAGGGACACAGGCACTGTTGTCACCTCCTCACCTCATCCGTGTGGTTCTCCTCGTTGTTGTCCAGGTACAAGGCTCGGATGTGGTTCTGCACATCACAGTAGAACATGGCCTCCCAGAACTGGATGTTGGTCCACACCACATGCTCCTGCACACAGCTGTAGGCAAACTGCGTGATGCCTGGGCTCAGTTTCTAAGGAAGCAGAAGGTGAAAAAGAGTTTCATACAAACACGGCCTTTGTGCCAAGCTCTCCTCTCCGGGTAATCCTTGCTCTAGCCTGTTGCTGGGAAAGGCAACATACCCTTGGGCAGGCAGGAGGGACACTTGCATCAAAGCACTCCTCCAAGCATTCCCTGCAAACTCTTCTCAGATTTGCCCAGCACCCACCCAGAGCCCCACAAGGCCTCATGCTACAGATGCTTTATGGGAGGCAGAATCTTATCTCAGCCCAGCTTGACCAACAGATCAAGCTGGCTCTTCAGAGCAGCCCCAGTTTCTGAGCACCCTTCCCGCAGGTGTTCCTGCCATCTCGGGATCCTTTGGCCCAGAGACTGGCGCAGCCAGCCTGGCCAAGCTTGCAAGTGGTTGGAAGCTACCAGGCAGGACCTCGTACTCTAAGAAGCACCAAGGGGACAATTTGCCCTCAGCCTGGCTGCAGTACTGGCTCTCAGTCCTTCAGCCTGCCAGCCTCTGCGGCCTCCAAGGAGTTCTGAGTCGGCGAGGGCTGTACAGAGGGTCAGGGTACTGCAGAGACTCACTCGGCAGAAAGCGGTGACCAGCGGCAAGAGGGCGGCTGCAATCCCGTGCTCATCCATGGCAGTGCAGTCCTGGGGAACAGAGCAGAGGTTACAAGAGGATTCACTGCAAGACCCCCCAGACCCACTCCGATCCCTGCACCATGCTGTCTCCCACAAGGGGAGACAAGCTCCTTCCTAAGAAACTCGGTCTCCCCAGCCCTCTCCTACCTGCAAACAGCAGTTCATCATGCGGATTATGAAATCAAACTGCTGGTGATCCAGCACTGCCCGGTTCTGCTGCACGTGCAGGTTCAGCTCCTGGGTAAGGCAGTGCCTGGCTGCTCGGCCCTTCATGGCGCGCAGCACAGCAGGGAATAACTGCAGAGGAAAGAGGTTGTCACAGAGCAGAAAGAAGGGCCCAGCAGAGCTCCAGTCAGACTATGAGTTCAAGGGCAGCCCACAACAAGGAGGTGCAAGAAGGGCTTCCCATTCTGGCTGTGTTGGCTGACACCAGGGTGTTTAGAGACAGCTCATCCGCACTCGGACGTGGAGGCAAACCAAAGCAAAACCCCACATCTGGCCAGCAGGAGCACAGCCCTGGGAGGTCCCTGCTCAGCAAGGCCAGGGAGGACCCCAGACGGGCTACCTCCATGGGACAGACCTGGGGGGCACTGGGAGATGCAGAAATAGTGCTAAGCTGGTGCAGTGGAGCAATCAGCCAAAAGCCCAGGGATACAACACAGAGAAACAGCACTGAGAGGAGAACACGTGAACATACGGGAACAGAGCTGGTCAGCAGAGATCTGGACGTGGGCAGGGAATGTCCTCGCCAGCCTGCCACGGAGGAGAGGCAGAGCAACCCCCTCTCTCCTTCCCTCAACCACCAGGTCCTCAGGAGTCCCCCTCACCTTTTTGGCTTCTAACATCTTGTTCTCAAAGACATAGGTGATGCAGTTCCTGACCACCTCCAGGCGACGGGCACTGTTGGCCAGGGCATTGCCGTTGCGCTCCATGATGGCAGCTGGGGAGAGAATCACCTGTTAGTTCAATCAGGGCAGGACTTTCACCCCTGGGTGGGGAGAGATGGGTGCCCCCTCCCCTGCTCCGCATGGGCAGGGCTCTGGCGTCCAAGAGCTCACGCTAGAAGAACACTACGGGGTCTTCAGCCACCCCCTCATGCTGGATAATAAGACTCAAGGGAGCTCTAAGCAGCCCAAGGGGCAGAAGCTAATGGGGACAGTGCTGCTGCTTCCCCAGGGCACGTTTTGCTCACTCGGGACCCTAGGACATGCCGTATTGTGAAATGGAGCCAGCAACACCATGATAAAGCTCCTCCTGAGCAGGGTTTCTCACTGCAGGGAAAGGCCTTCTGCGCACACATACCGATGGGGGGTCCTGATGGCACCATGCATTTCTTCTCCGCCTTCACAGCAGGAGGAGCCGTCTGCAGCTTGGCAGTGGCCTGGTCAATGATCCACTGCACTGTCCCCTCATCCAAATGGGGAAAAGGCTTCTGGTGGAGGCGCAGGTGACAGCCTTCCGTGGGCTTCTGCACCTTGTGCATAGTCACCGCGGGGTACGGGTTCTCCTGGCACAGCAAAGACAGTTTCTTTTCAGGCGTGCAGCTATCACGCATCTTCTCCCAGGGCAGGAGCCCCAGTGAGGCATCCCCTTCAGCAACTTCTGCCGCTCTGAGGCCGAACACTCTCCCAGCAGGTATCTACAGCCCCCAGAAACCTGCAGCGCTGAGGGCAGGCTGTCTAGGCAGCAGTACCAGCACGCTCTCCTCCCAGGAGCCGCATGGACAGCTCGCCTTGGCCCTGAACACAGCAGCGAGCAAAGCACCATTCAGGAGCTCTGTCCTGAGACAGCTGAGGGCCCCACAGGCACTGCTCTGCTTTCAGAAGACCTTTGCTGGCCTGCCCTGGATCAGACGACAAGCACAGCGGCTGCTCCGGAGCAAAGGCACGGAGTGCCTGATGCCCAGGCCACCTGAAACCGAGGAATCTCGCTCCTGGGAGTTGCTCACAGCAGGCCAGACTTATGGGCCCATCAGCAGGTGCCCTGCCACATGCGACAGTGCAGGGTGGGACAGGATCATGCAGCGTGAGCATCAGTTCCAGCAAGAGCTTATGGAGAGAGGACAGACCAACGGGGGCTCTGACCCAGGCTCTCCCTGTCCTGTACCCGCTCCAAGTAGCTTCCCTCTCCTGCGCTCGGACCTCCAGGACTCACGTTTTTGTAAAGTTTCTCCGCCAGCTCCTTGATGTGCCGCAGTATTTTCTGCTTGTTCCCCTCTTCTGCACGCATGCGCTTCACTTCATAAGCCACAAGCTGGGAGAAGAAGAGATGGGTGAGAGGAGCGGCTGCCTGCTGGACAGGATCCAGCCACCCTTCCCATACCCCGGCTCCATCCCTGGGTGCAATGCTGCAGCCGGAGTGTCACAGCAGATCCCCGGCTCAGTCCCTCGAGGGGCAGGGGGAACTGAGCGCACCAAGGACGCGTGGGACAGCCAGGCAGGGGGGTTGCTGCTGCCAAACTGCTACTTACCTCATCAAACAGGTCGATCGAGCGGTACGGGGCCCCCCGCTCAGTCACGAAGCCAGCAAACGCCATGCCCTCCAGCACCTTGGTGAGGAAGTCATCCTCTGTCAGCCCCCTCTGCCCAAGGAAGGCTGCCTGGAAGAGGGGAGAGTGCGCACCGTCAGCAGCACCGTCCAGGCATCGGTCATCCTGGCTGACGTGGCAGCATGGGTGACACCATTACCGCAGCAAAGGCCAGGTGCCCGTGGTGGGACTACGCTGTCTCCTTCCCCATCCCACACAGGTGCAGGGACAGGATTGGCACAGAAATGTGCGCCTCTGGCCCGCAGCAGAGACATTTTCAACAAGACATGCTTGGTGGCGAGCCAGCATCAGTCCCACTGTGCACCCTGGGGGAAGCAGGGGCAGAGCAGTCACGGGCTCCTTCTGGCAGCTGCGACAAGGACCTCGTCCAGAGCAAAGCTTGTTCACCCCACCTCTTCCCCAAACGTGGCTTTGAAGGAGCCTCTCACCAACGCCACAAAGGGAGCCTGAAGCACCAGGTTTCCTGCGTCTGCAGAAAGCCCTTAGGACTCTCCCCTCGGCAGATGAGCGTGGGAGCTCATCCCACCCAAGAACCACCGGCTACAGCACACCACGTGCCTGCAGAAGCAGCCGGTGCAGAACAATTTTTGCTCCTCCAAACACCCTCACCCGCTTGCTGCACACCGACTCACTGATTGGGATGGGATGAGGGTGCTACAGCAGGGAGCGCTCACCCACAGCCCCGACGACACTATGGACCTCTGGGCCACCATGCCACCTACGCTCACCCTCCTCACCGCTCTGCGGAGGAGCTGGACCAGCCACGGAGCCCCCTCCATGCTGAAGCCACGGGCACTGCACCAGAACACGGACTGCTGAAGTCCCATGGCCCTAAACCCCCTGTGAGGGAGGCACAGATATTCAGCTGCTTTGGCCACAGCAAGAAGTGAAATGCAGGCTATTTTGTACTGCATACTGTTGCTGCACGGAATGATTTCATGAAATTGAAGTTCATTATACTTTATTCATTTTATAGCAGTTTTATGAAAGAGCATTTTCTCATGGTTACTGCATGTTTATGATTTTATGGAACTACAGAATCTTTGTCGGGCACCTGTCAGGAATCTTTATTGAGCATAAAAATATGGCTCAAAACCCTTATGAACGCACTGCTGACTTTAAATGTCAGAGACCAGGGCACGCTTTACAGGGCAGAGCAGCTCTGGTGATGTGCGAGCCCAGGCCGTGCATGGTACGTAGATGCTTGCATCCACTCTCCCGGCACACTTTTGCGGGTCCAAGGTGTTGCCCCCTTGACCTCGCGGTGGGCTGGGCAGAGCGGGAAGGCGCAGGCAGCAGGAAGGTTCCTGCCTGCTCATCCTCAGCAACCTCGAGCGTGCAGCGCAGAGGACACGGCTGCGGCAGGGCTGCAGGCTGCGTGACATGCCACGCCAAGCTGCCACGCTCAAGTCCCTCTGCTCTCACACCCAGTCTGTCGCCTTCTCCTGCGTTAGGTCTCCTCCATGGATGCCCGAACACTTCAACGTTTTCCCTGCTCTCCTTGCCCTGCCAGCCTTTCTGGTACAGCTACCACCCCAGAAGCCCTGCCTCCGTCCTCTCCCCAGGTCTTAAGAAAATCCCCAGCTCCAGGCCAGGCCACGAGGGACAACTTCTGTGAGCCTCAAAGGCTGCTTAATACCAAGGCACATGGGACGCCAGCTGCAGTGCATCTGACCACACACGGGCATAAACAGGGAAGCGCTATCTGACCTGCAAGACCTTGGGACGGTCAAGGACAAACAAGGGATGCAGGTGGACCCGGGAGTGATGTAGGAGAGGTCACCCACTGGAAACACAGAACTGTCTTGTACATACAGCTGTATTCGTGCAAAACTCTTCATAGATCAGCTCATCCCAACCTCCTCTCAACCCGCTTGGTCAAGTTACTCCAGAGGACAGTTTGAAAAAATAATTCTGCCGCGTGGAGAGGAGGCCGTAGAGCAGACGGAGCCGAGTCACTGCAGAAACACGCTCCCTGCCCTCCCTCGCTGGCCAGACTTCCTCCCCTCCCCATCACACTTCTCCCAGCAGCAGCTGTTTTTCCCTCTGGGAGCTGCCTCCCCTGCTCAGACCAGAGCCAGGCTGGCAGACCCAGCATGCCAGAGGTGCCTGCCAGCTCCTGCACGCATGTGCCCATGCCGGCACCTCACCTTATGGAATCGGATGACAGGCTCAGGATGGATGCGGATAATGTGCAGACACCAACGATAGCCCTGAAGCAGCTGTGCGAACAAGCGGAGGAAGACAGCACGGATCTCCTTATCCTGCAAAGAGGGAAGGACAGTGTGGTCACAGCCTGCCTGGTCAGGCAGAGGGTGCAGACAAGCCAGCTCACAGGGGCAGGAGTTTACACCCAGCACTAAGGCGAGGGGATCAAACCACATGTCATGGTCAGCATCTGCTGAGCAGGGCGGGAACCTCAGCAGAGATTCCAGGGAAAAAGGGACACGGTAGGCTGGATTCACTGTTCTGCCTCTCCTTCACAGCATTCCCAATGCTGCATGCAGAGGAAAGGTTGCTCTCGCAGCCCCAGGGTTTGCTGAAGTGCCCAAACGTTCGGTGTCTGCCTCCAGCCCCTGATCCACTACGGCAGTAAACCCGGCAGCCCCTGTCCATGGGCCAGCTACTGAAATGGCACTGCTGGCTTCCAGGCCATGGCTTGGAGCTGTGGCCTTGGCGTCCTGGCAGTACTGTGTTTTGCCTCTTAACCTCAGCAACACTGAGATGGAGACAGGCCTGAAATTGTGCTTATCTGCTCCATGCCCAAAAACCAGGGTGTCCAGCAGGGACGGCAGCCTTACAAGAGGGGTCCCCCTTCTTCCCCGCTCCACTCACCTGCATTTTGAGAGAAGCAGCAGAAATCGTTGAAGGGGGGAATGCGAGATCTGCCACCTCCAGCTCTGGGTCCAGGACCTGCACAGACAAGGCACAAAGCACACTCAGGCCCTGGCCCAGGGGGGATCTCTACCTTCACAGCTGGAAAAAGCGAAGCCGCATTCCCCAGAGACCCAAAAATACCCACAGAAAAGGCCCGAGGGCCTTGGAAACAAACCTACAGGGCTGGAACCACGAGGTATCAGAAAACACTATCATGCAAGGGAAGCCTCAAGGCCTGGCCCTTCCTCATGAAGCCCCGCTGCCCAGAGTGTGGACCCCGGGGACAGCTTGGTGGGCTGAGGGCAGTGGGGAAGGGGGAGCCTCTCCAGCTCTGCTGCATGCTGTGGGAGGACTGGGGGCTCAGCACAGCGGGGCTGCGACAGAACCAGCCCCCTCCTGCTCCCCCCGGCCACAGTTGAGGAGCAGAAGCTGAGGCGTGCACCCTTTGTTTGGCGCGGCCGTCCTGGGCACGCTCTCGCATGGCCAGCGGTCTCTGGGAACACGCGAGCAGCCAGAAAAGCTTCGGGGCTGCAGCTGCTTCCTGCCCACAGGCTGGGAGCCAGCCGCCCGATTCCCAGAAACCTTTGGCAGAAGAATCCCCCGCCAGCACTGCCACGCACCAGAGGCCATCAGGATCAGGAAAGGTCTCCTGTGACATGGTCAGCAGGACCCCGAAATATGGACCTCTGCTCCCAGAGGAGTCCCTGCTGCTCTGTTCCCAGCTCCCCTTAGAAACGTGTGTCATTCCCAAGGTGTTCATACCCTGCGGACGGGGGAAAGGCTGCAGCACTTACCATGGAGAGGGCTTCCCGGGTCTGCTGGAGCAAAGGTTCAGGGAGCAGGGATATATGTACACACTCAGGGACATTCACCGTCCCGCCATCCAGGTCTGCGATAACAACATCCAGCTGGAAGTGGCACAACAGGCATGAGACAAGGCCAGGCTTTCCGACACCCTCCCCACCACCTCCCGCTGGGCGACGGAGAGCTAGCGAGGGGGTAAGCCCGGCTCAGGAGAGGAGGGCTTAGGAACCGTGTCTGTCTCCTCTCCATCTTCTGTGAGCACTCTAGCCCTTAGTAGTTATTTTGTCTTATCCACTGTCACCAAACACAAGCATTTGCCAATACACAAGCTATAAAGGGATCCCATCACTCCCTGCAACGAAGGTGGCAGGGGAGGATAACCTGGCAGGAGAGGGACACAGCTTTGCTCAGCAGGCACTTGGTGGCATCAGACTCCTTGGCACCTCATCAGCCTGGGTGAGGTGTCAAACACTGACCCCCGCCCAACACAGAGGCCACCCCGCTTAACTAAAGTAGCACGCTGCAGTTTGTTCAGAAGGCTGCACGAAAGCTTGTTTCAGTCTACATCAGACTCATTATGCTTCGATTTAATTCAGTTTTTGAACTGAAGTCTGAAGTGCCAACACAGCCTCTTGGAGCAGCGCTGCCAGCCGAGTTGCAAAATCAAATCCTTGGTTAGCCCCAGCTGTTCGTGTGCAGGCTCTGCAGCGCAAAGCCCTGACGGCGCGTGGCCCAGCCAGCCCTGCTTGGCTTGTGCAGCACGTCTGGATCACAGCCCGGGCTGGCCAGCCTGAACAAGCAGAGCCTGTGCGAGCCGGCATGCTCAGCCTGCTGCCCCAGGCACCCTCAGGACAACGTTTGCTGCTATCTGAGACTGCTGGCACACGGCCCCTGCTTCTTCCTTGGACCGCTTCTGCTCCCGGCACAGGGGACAGGGTACACGGCATCTCACCAGCTCCTGCGTCTCCGACTGAAAGATGGAGTGGACTCCGATAATGAAGGGTGTTGGCGTGCTCAGTACCTCAAGGAGCTGTGCAGGCAAGATGGGCACATACGTGAAACTGCAACCAAAAAAGAGCATCACTGCAGCCAGTCGAGCCCTGCTCTCTACCCCAGCAGCACCCTTGACACCAGCTGATGATCCCCCTCCAGAGGTTGTGGGGTGACTATGTGCCCAGGAAGGCAGGCTTTGTCCTGGCACTCAGCCCTTCGGACAAGTACGTGCCCTACAGCTGCACAAGGTTTCTGAAGGCTCATGGACACTGACCACGGTCATTCTCTGGCCCTGAAGTTATAATCTAAGTCTGACCAAGGGAGAGGTTTCCAGCAGAGCAATTTAACTCCAAAAGAAAGCTTTCTTTGGAATACAAATAGCCTTTCTGCAGCCTGGGGGTATGGCAGGCCAGTGTGGAAACAGTGCAACAGGAGCTGGCAGCAACAATGGCCTGTCTATCTCAACTGTCCTACTTGGGAGATGTGCAAACAGCCCCAGTGGCGGCCAGTCTGCGAGCCGGCGTCCTCCTCCCCAGCTGGGCGCCGTGGGTCAACAGCATCACCAGCTCCCTGGGGCTGGGGTGCGCAGGGTGCCAGCTGTCCCGCAGGAGTCACCACCGCGGCTTGGCCACCACCACCGGCACCTTAACAAAAGCCCTGTATGCATGTGCCCCTTTCTAGGGGGGGCAGAATTTGCACCACTGCTTTCTGGAAGCCTCCCAGTGTCCAGCCGCCCCATTCAGCAAGACTTTGTGCCCAGGGCTGGGACAGAGGGCTGCCAGCAGAAGCAGTGCACTGATGCTCTGTGCTCTGCACAGGCTGCAATGCAGCTGAGAGAAAGGAAAGGGGACGGATTCTGGAGAGATAAGCACCTCTGGCCTCTCCCATACGCACCATGGGGTGATCACGCACTCCCAGACCATGTCCCACAGCCTGACAGGCTTGCTTCCCTCTGTCAAGAGTTGCCACGGCTAGGAATAGTTCATGCCAGCAGCTCCTGGAGCTACAGACACTGCTGGTAGCGCCTCACTCCCTCCTTCCAGTGCTAGCGCCCCAGTCTTACCCTAGAGATGAGGGAGGCAGGGGTGGAAGGTTCACACCCCTTTGCTGCTGTGGACGCACTCTGGAATTACATTACTGTGCACACCAAAGGCTTCAAGAAAGGGGCTTTCAGCACAGCCGAGACCTGTGGGCATTCACCTGCCCATTCAATGGCAGTGCCAAAAACACAGCTAGTCACCAGTCATACTAGCTATGAAACCAGGAGGCAGCGAGGGCGTGAAGCAAGGGGGAAGCAGGACAGCCAGCATGGGCTCGGCAGGCAGCTGTGCCCTAGCTGCTTCTACGTTGCCACCATAGGGCTGAGGGGCTCAAGGAGTGGTGGGGTTCCCTCACCTGTACTTGAGGGGGAACATAAGCGCAAGGAGAGCCCGGCAGGCATCGGTCAGCCTCTGGTAACTGCTGGAGAGAAACAGGATCTTGTGTTCTGTAAGCGCTGCACAGAAGAGACACAGCACATTGGTGATGCCTGGGGAGAAAGAGAGAGAAGAGCGCTCAGAAATGAGGGTCCCCCTCTTGCACCCCACCAGAGACCACTAAACCCCACCCGAGCTGGATCCCACTCCCCATCTCCACATTCTGCACAACAGAGGAGTTCAAAATCCTCCTAAAAAGCCACTTCTGGGTCACCCAGGTACACGCTCCCCCAAGGAAGCCCCTCTTCTGAGGTAAGTTCAGCAGCCCTCCTGAGCTGCGACTGTCCTTTAATCACAGGCACAAGGCTAACGGCAGCACACCTCCGGGCACTCCTTCCTGCCACCCAGGCTGTTTCTCATGAGATCTGGCTGCACGTCTTGTGCCCAAGCTGCCAGTGTCCTGCCCTCCTGGGAAAGGGAAGGCAAAGCAGGACCGGGGAGGGCTCAGTCTGAGGTGGCTGCAGCTGGCAGAGAGCCCTGAGCTGACAAGCCAGGCTCAGGAGCGTGGTGGGAAGCGACGTGCAGGGAACTCCAGCTCAGGACTTGGCCAGCTGGCTTTGGCACCGGACCCGGTGAGAAGGAGGCGTGGGGAGAAGTCTCACCAAGCTGGCGGAAGAGCAGGGCCACACTGCAGCTGCTGACGGGAAGCGAGTCATTGATGGGTGTCTGGATCACCTGCCTGTCCCCTGCTCCCAGAGAGATCGTCCTCTGCAAGAGAAAACAGACCCGGTCACTGGGCGTCCACCCAAGCAAGGGGCGAGCACAAGCATCCAGGGCAAGCCAGCTGCCCCGCTGCCTCTCCAAGCCAGCGGCAGCCTGAATCCCCCCCGCGCACAGGGCCAGGGCGACTGTGCCCTCGGCACAACCCTCGTACCCAATGGGGCAGCGTGTCCTACCACGGCGCGCTGCCTCATGGCAGCACGGCTGGAGCAAGGCTGCTGCAGGAAGAGGGAAGACGACCCTGCAGCAACACGTCGCGTGCTTGGCTCAGGCCGCGGGCTAAGGGGAGGAACAAGACCTGCTGAAACAGCCGGCAGTCCCAGCCAGCACTAGCAACTCCTCGATGGCTGGCAGAAGGCGGCAGCAAGCCCCGAGACCCGCACTACGACACAGCACACGAGGGCTCTCCAGGACCTCGCTACCAGAGGGGAACAGCTCGCCTGTGGCATGCCCAGCCAGCACCGCCAGGCAAAGGAGCAGCAGCAGCTCTGCAGCCTCTCCCATCAGACAGGGTGCCTCACCCAGGCAGCATGAGCAGGCCCTGATGGCTCCTGGTAGAAGGCCTGGGGACAGAGAGACTGGGCACAGTCTCATTGCTTCTTCCCCAGTACAATTTTTTTCCCAGACCTAAGCTCATTCCCAGTGGCACAGGGAAGCCTACACATCCTCACCCTCTTTCCAGGCTGCAGCAGCTGAGGCAGGACCAGATTACTGGCCCTCTTCTCCTCTTTCTACACCTCTCTGGGGAACACGCTCCTCTGCAATAGCAGGTTTCGCCATGCAACCCACCTCCTTGCTCAGCCCCCTGCAGTCACAAGAGCTCACGCCACCACAACAGCCCAGAAATCTGCTTCTGAACGTGGCCGTTCTGGCAGAGCAGAACAAGCACCCCTGACCTGGTCTTCCAGTCCAGGCCACCACGTTTTTCACAACCCCCAGGAGAGCACACTCACGGAGAGGCAAACAGCGCACAGCCAGGCTGCTGCGGTGCAGGAATGCAACCCCCTTCCCCAGAGCCCAGGCACACGTTCCCTGCTGCCCGTCAGTGCAACACACAGACGCACGCACACCCGAGGGTGCTCTGACGGAGAAGACAAACAGTGCCCAGGCTTCCACCACTGCACTAGCTGCAGCGTGTGCCACCCTCAAGAACAATAAAAGAGAGGTGGCTAACGAGGAAACAGACCCAATGACAGGAAAAGTGTGCATACCGCTGCTTCGTCGTCCACGTCAAGCTGAGATAGAGACAGACAGAGATAGCACAGTCAGTTAGAAACACACAAAGACAGCAAGACAACAGGGAAGACAAACGCAGGCAGAGGCCAACAACAAGCAAGGACCAACGCTCTCGGAGAGGAGAGATGCACGCACACACAAAGCAAAAGCAATAGCTACTACACTGGAAAAGAGCGTTTGGAAACAGCAGAGCAGGTGAAGCACGGGAAGGGAAGTGCCACCAACACACTGTCCTCCCTGTAGCACACTACTTGTTCCCACAGCACAGATCGATCCTGCAAGAACTGGGAGGTGACGAATAACTGTGCCAAAAAGCGCTGTTCAGCGAGCCAGAGCGGCTCAAGAAGCCACCCTGGTCCAAACAGCCTCTCCTCTCCCATACTGCCACTTACGCACCTCACCAGGGAGGAATCAGATGGAGTCGGACAGATCCGGACAGATCCTGCAGGAATGCTATTGCTCTCGCCCTCAGCCAGAGCAAACCCGGGATGCTTGGCACACAGTCACAGGCCCCTGGGTGCGGGCAGCACCCTGCTTTCTTCTCCGGAGGACTCGGATATGACTGGCATCCATCCCTCTCCTGCAAATACCAGGACCACTGCTGGGCCCTCCTAGGATCTGCATCGCTCCGGATTATTAGAGGAAGCACCAAACCTATGGCAGCAGCCCAAGGGGCACCACTTCTGTCCAGCAGAAAGCACCCGCCCAAGAAGCCTGCACAGACACACAGGTTCAAGACAGCAGCCTCCCCTCAGGCTCACAGGCCACAGCAGTGGAAGAAACCTCTGTCTCTAGGCACCAGGGACCTGTAGCGCTGCCCCAGCAGCCTGGGTGGGAGAGAATTAGATGGCATTTTTTGCTGGGGGAAGTGGAGCTCAGCTGAAAGCGAAGCCACAGCGGAGACAAATGCACGTCCACAGTTACATTTCAGGTGTTAGCATGGCAGAATTGCTCCAGGGCGTTACGCTGCTATCTCCAAATGCCTCCTGCCAGAGGGTCCAGCCGGGCTCTCGTCACTTCTGTCATCTCCAAGTCAGCTTCAATTAGCCCGCCCTTCCCATCTGCTGCTCACATGAGCTAGACTGAGCCCAGCTGGCCTTCCTAGAGCAGGAGGAAGACTGCTAGAGGAACACATGGCTCAGAGGGGAAAAACAGGAGGGTTCTCTTTGATGGCCTCAGTTCTGGGCACAAGCGAGGCTGTTGCTCCTCAAGCCCCGTCCATCAGAGATGCCAGCCATGCACAGGCACAAGCCAGTGGTTTGAGGAGAGAGCTCTGAGCTGCTCATCTGGCAAACATTAGCCTTGCTTGGCCCGTTTCCCTAGAGCTGACTCGTCCCCACTCTCACAGATGACCCATGACCACTTGGCTCTGGAGCAGCTCTCCAGGCAATGAGACAGGGGCTGAGTGGAGGAGCAAGACCTCCCTGATGCAGGAATGACCGGAGACCATGGCAATTGTTTGCACAGATCGATCAGTGGCTACGTAAGCCAGCTGGTGGTCAAGCCACCCAGTACTCCCTCCTAGAGGGAGCAAGGAGCCAAGACCAAGCTGCCTAGTCATGGCAAGCTGTAGCTAAGCGAAGCAGCAAGATCTTCTCAGCTGATCTAGGAGCTGAGTGGCTCCAAATCACAGAGGTTTGTTGTTTCTACTCTTAAGCACTTGGGAAGGCACTGTCTGCACTAGCCAAGCACTTGCCAGTAGCAGTGCACTGCAGCAGCTGCTCAGTTGCCAGCGCACTGAGCCAGACTCTGTCCACGAGACAAATCAGCCTTGCTCAGCTCACCCCAGCACAGCAAAACCAGAATACAGCTGAGCAAAAACATCCTTGCTTCTGTCAGAACTGCTTAGGAGGCAGAAGCATGGAGAGGTAAGAGGGAAGGGGCAGGTTACCCACCTGAGCTCCTCCAGTGATGGGGATGGTACACGTCAGGAGGTTCCCAATAACATTCTCCAAGGACACACTCAGTCCGTCCACGTAGATGGTATAGATCAAACCCAGGCTGTTCTGGAGAGGAAAGCACAGCACAGCTGAGCATCAGGGTGGGAAGCAGACGTGTTCAGGTGCAGCCAGTTTGAAGCACTGTCACATGGAGGGGCTCCCAGTGCTTGACTCCAGACTAAAACACACCCTGTGACAGTCAACTCTTGAGTGCAGTGCTCGAGGTCTTCCCCCTCAGACCTCCCACAGTGAGTCTTCATCAGCAGGGACAGGATATTGGACATGTGCTCAGTTTGCTTCCAGCCAGCAGCACCTCCCCATCCCAGCACCGACACCACCAGAGCCATCCCCAGACATGCCCCCTGGGCTACAGCTCAGCAGGAGCAGCATGGAGGGGGTTCAAAAGCTCCACAGGAAGAGGTGACCAAAACCAGCTGGACTTCTCCAGCACCCCAAGCACTCCCCATCCCTGCAGATCTACATCAAGTCTCACAAAAACCTCGAGCAAGGGATGGGAAGGAGATCCACTTCTCCACCAAGGGCTGGCCCAGACACCTGGCTGAGTCCTGCTCTGCTTGCTGTCTGCCCACCAGGCGCATTTGGGAAGCAACACCAGCTCCAGCACAGAGGGGCTTAGGGGACACAAGCACAAGGCAGCACTCAACACATCTATAATACACAGAAGAATAAGGAATTTGAAGAATTTGTCTTCGAGGTACCCTCTGGGTGTTTGTTTTTTTTTTTACTCAAAGCATCTCCCCATGTCAGTGAGGAAAAGAGAAAACACAAATACTGGGGTTTTGGAGAGAAGGGGCCAGCCAGGCTACTGCACGCTGCAATAACCGCGTGAAGAGCAAGCTCACGCTCCTGCACATTCATGAACAGTGGTGAAGGCTCCTGGCGTAACGTGTGTACAAGCTTGACCTCACCTTGAGCATGAGGCAGACTCTCAGTCCAGCATCGTGCTGATCAAGAGCACCAACAGGTCCAGGTCTTGGGCTACAGACACCTCTAATCAGAGAAGGAGCCACAACAACCCGTCTTGGGCTGGAGAAGTAACAAGGCTGCACTTCAAATTTAGTCAGTGAAATCCATCTGTTCACCCAAAGGGCAAAGGCAACGTTTCTACCCGTCACCCTTCTTTCTCCTGGCCGGGACAGGGAACAGCAATGGAGAGGCAAGCCCCACTCAACAGGCAAACACACCGTGTCCTGCCATGATCTCAGCCTGAAAGCAGGGCTGCTTCAGCTTCCCTCAGCAGGCCTGAGGCACATGGCACTCGCTGCTGCAGAGCAGAGATCCTGCTCCCACAGCTGCCACGCTCAGAGACCTTCTGGGGACATTTCTGGGTTTGTGTCACAGCTAAGGGGGAAATGACCCAAGGCCCAGAACAACAGGACTGTAGCGCTCATCGCTCATCTGTTCCTCAAAAATCACTAAGGTGAATAATTCAAGCAACTGAGCAATGAAATCAGGCAGCCAAATGCGCAATGCAAATGTTACTGGGCCTCCTAACAAAACCGGCCGGGGAAGATGAGCGGCTGGGTACAGAAGGACCAAAATGAGCTAGGAACCATTTCAGTGCAGTCTCCAGGGGAGAAGCTCTGGCAGGAAACGTCTGTCTTTCAGAACAAGTTAGCTGACCCGCTTTCCTCCAGACTCATCCACGACTGGCCTTTGCCCAGCAGGAGAGCAGCAGACACCTCAGCCCGGCCAATCTCGCTCTGCCCTCCCAGGCTTGAGAAAATGAACGGCTCCCGTGTGTTACAGAATTCCAGCTCCACAGACAGCCAGGAGTGGTAAATGCCGTCCCAGATGTGAGGATGACCATACGATGCATCTGCTTGCAACAAGGGAAATGGATTGGCGATGCAGGCTCATTTCTGTTCGTATATTCCCTTCTATCTCAGTCTTACTGCTCCCGCTTGCTGGAAAGGAGTTGCTGTTTTAACCACCCGTCAGCCAAGACAGGCTTGACTTAGGCTCGGAGAACTTTCCCAATAAAATACCTAAGTATACAGACTTTTTTACTGCGAGGGTGGTTGAACACTGGCACAGGTTGCCCACAGAAGTTGTACAGCCTCCATCCTCGGAGATACTCAAAACTCAGCTGGATGATACCCTGGATAACCTGCTCCAACTGACTCTGCTCGAGCAGGGGTTGTACCAGAGACCTCCAGGGGCGCCTCCAACCTCAGCTACGTGGTTTGGGGCTGTGAGTCTGCGAAGCCCAAAGCCTCTGCTGTTTGAAGCATCTCCAGGCCAGAGGACAGGGTGATATTTTTCTCCCCTGTCAGTTATTAATGCCTTCAGCACTGAACACCCTGAGGGAACACCATGTGCTCCCATTTACAGAGCGGGCCGTGAACAAGAGGTTCAAGAACAGGGCAGAGCCCAGAAGCAATATCCTCGCAGTGGGAAGGGAGAAAGGAAGGACACAGCCTGGCCTGATGGAGAATGCTGCCCTCCTACAAGCCCAGCACCTGGGCAACCTAGCAGAGAGCCCATCCTAAAGGCCAGGTGGATTCCTCCCTCAGACCAAGAAAGCACCAAGGTAGGCAGCCTACTCGGTCCAGAGGAGGCTGCTCACATCCCACCTGCCCCAGCCACGGAGCTGCAGACACAATACACACGGAGGCAGTTTGTAAACACGCCAGCTTGCAGCCCGTGCCCTCCCAAACCTTTTACAGCCACATAATGCAGCGCATTTCAAGAAAATAAAGGTGGCAAAGATAAATGCTCTGACAGGAACAGGCTGTTCTTCACAGTTTTTCTATTAACAAAACTGGGTCAAGGCCACCAGCTGCCCAGTGTGGCTGAGTCCTTGGTTTGCTGTTCTGCAGCCAGCCGTTCAGGTTCAGCGTGCAGCTGCTGACCCGGCTCGTGGAGCTGGACCGGGATGTAAAAACCGGGCTGGGGACAGGCCGCTCTCCCATGGGGTGCTGTGCCAGGCTGCTCCTACAGCTGCTGTTCCTGGCAGTGACTACGTGGCTCCTGGTTGCTCCCAGGTCTTAGGACCTAGGTCTTTCCTAATGTTGCTCTCCTCTCCCTCCCGAGTAGGGGCCCTGCTCCCCCCGCTCCAGCCGCAGCACATTTTGGACTTACCCTGAACACCTCCGCATGGTCCAGCCGCGACACCAGCACCAAGCTTTTGGGAGCAAATAGCTGCGCGGGTTGAACAGGAGATGATGGCTCTTCTTCCTCCTCCTCCCCCTCACCATTCCTGGGGTGGCTCTGAGGCTAGGGAGACACACAGCAGCCAAGTCCCAGGGTTAGGAAAAGGATGCTCTTCCCTCTCCCAACCCCCTGATGCCAGGGCCTGGATTCCTCTCACACAGGGAAAGCAGGAACCACTGGCCAGAGCCAAAGGTAGCCAGATGCTTCCCCAGCAGCACTGCTGACCACCCTCCCCAACATGACCCCGGCAGCCCACAGTACCTGTGCGCTCTCGACAGCCTCCCAGAAGGTGAAGCAGGCGCAGTAATGCCGCTCCGAGTTGATGTCAGTCAGCACAGCCACGAAGAAGGTGGGAGGGTTCCTCTCCGTGAAGAGCTGCCAGCCGCTGGGCTGGCAGAACTGCAAGAGAGGGCACGGGGATGGCGGTCAGAGGGGCTGACCTGCCCACGCTGCTGCCCCTTGCTCCCCTGCATCGCTTTGGCATCGGGAGCCGGGACCTTTGGTGGGCTGGACGATGCGAATCAAACCGCCAGGTACCAACACCACCAGGTACCGGCTCCCAGGGACAGGGAGCTTGTGTGGCAGCACATCACCTGTAGAGTATGTAGGGAAATGGCTGTGCCACTTTTCCCAGCAGAAGCTGCAGCCGCCGTGGTCTGGGAGCGGGGAGAGGGCTGGCCAGAGCCCCCCCCGTCCCCACTGTGGGGGAGAACTTGACAGGCACCTTCCTCTCCTTTCGGCAGGGACAGCAGGAGCAGCTTGGAGAAACCCAAGCTGAGAAGCAGGGTGACAGGACACCCTGGCCGAGCCGGGCCCCCTCTGCCACCCTGCACCCGTCTTAGAGCACAGGAGCTCCTCCAGCACAGGGGCTGCGAGGAGCTGGGCTGGGCTGTGCGAGGCAGCTACCTGCAGCCGGCACCGAGCCTGCAAGGCTTGCCAAGGCTCTGCAAGGTCTCTGCAGCCCACCGGCTGCGTGCACAAACTCTGGGGCTGCCATGGCTGGGGTGAGCTCCCAGCAGGGCAGGGCTGCCTTCAGGTACTGGTGTCCGTGCCAGGAGGCGGCACTCCTGACTTGGGGCAGGCAGCTGGAAAACACCCGGCCCAGGCCGCACCAATGCCGCACTTCAGGCAGCTCCGAACACCATTTTACCGGTTTCTGGGGACTTTCCAAACACCCTCCCAGGGCTGGTGGGTAATTCCAGCCAGCAGCCCCAGGACTCCCCCTGGGTTTTGAAGTCTCAAGGGATTTTTCAATATTTCCTCAGCATCTGCATTTGGCTGGTGAGGAGCTGTGGAAAATTCCCAACACTTTTTGGACCTCAGAGAGCAGGACAGCTCGGCTCCTGGGGCTGTGGCCTGATGCGGTCTGAAGGTGCAACTTGAGCAAAACTGAGGATGAGAGTAAGGCGGCAACGGGGCCAGGATGGCAGAAAGGGCTGACACGCCGCAAAGCTGCAGAAATCCCTGCTCCAGCCCAAACCCTTGCAAATCAAAGCTGTTTTCAACCTGGTGAAGTTTTCCAGCTGTTCACCGCTCTCTGCTCCCACCCTCGCACTCCACACGCGTGCACACACTGCTGCACAGACCCAGACCCTCCTCTCCTCCCCTGGGCAGCCCAGTGCAGCCGCAGCTCTAAGAGCTGGGCATCAGCTGCAGTTGCAAGAGCTTGGCTTTCTTCAGCTGCCCAGGTATGGCAGAGGGAAGGAGGTGAGGCAAAAGCACTCGTGCAGCTGCTTCCCCGACTCTGCCACGTATGTCCCTGTAAACCTGCATCCCAGGGCTTTTCCTTCCTGGTGCCATTTTTAAACAGGGCTGCCTCCTGCCCAGCTCCCCTGTCGGCCCGCAGGAGGAAAGTATGGCTCAGCAGCTGTCAGGGTCAGCACGCAGCGTCGCTCTCCCAACCAGAGTTCCTCTCCTCACTAGGCTCCACAACCAACCTGTAGCTCACTGCTCTGCGCAAACACTTCACTGCAGAAATGGTGAGACCAAAGCACGCAAAGCTGCTGCCCTCAAGGAGTTTGCTGCCAGGTCGAGCCCAGCACTTCCTGACTGCCGCATCCCAGTGCCAAGAGAGGGATGCACTCCACGACCGCGGCATCAAATCTTCCCTGCGGAGACAGGTACGTACGAGCCAGATGTCGGGGGTCAAATGTGCTCATCCAGAGGCCTGAGAAATGGAACTCCAGATCCCCTAGACTGCTCCTCTACCAGGGAACCCCAGGAGGACATCGACATCACCACCACCGGCAGGCACAGACTCTGCTCCGCACCCCAGTCACACCGCCTTCTGTGCCAAGGAACCTCAGCCCATTCCAGAGACAACTACACCACCGCTAAATGGGCACACGGAAACGATGGCACAACACGAACGCAAACACTTTTCAGCCTCTTCACTCGGAGTTACGCCTGCTGAGGCCAAGGCATGGCTCCACCACCTTCTGCCCCTGACATGAGCTCAGCGAGGACCACCAGAGCCCTCGGTCCTACCACGGGAGGTGCAGGAGGCTCCTGACACCCACCTGGGCTCCAAGCACCAAGCCGCCTGGGACTCTTCCCGAGCCACAGGCTAAGAAGTCAGCTTTCTAGAAATAGCACCTGCAGAGAGCACGGGTCACTTCAAACCACAGCAGGTGACACCCTGGATCAGGCCATGCTGCTGCGGTACACGGATATGCCCCAGCTATGCCCCAGAGTCGCTCGCAGCCCAGTTTGATTGCACCCAATGCTCTTCGGCCAATTTATTCTGCAGAAGTCATCATAAAGCACCCACGTGTTTGTAAAGCACCTCCACAACCGCTGCCTCTTTTCAAGCTAGATCCCCCGGGAAGGACAAACTTCCTCCATGAAAGACGGGCACAGGTTGGCTGGTGGTTAGAACAAGTGTCCCCCAGAAGCAGCCTAACCGTGACCGATGGTGGTACCACGGCACTCTCCAACACTGAAGGTGCTGCAGTTAAAGGAAGACAAAACTACAGCCCCACACACCAAACTAAAGATCTCTGTGCATCCACATGGGCAAGAGGTGAGCTTTTCACGCGTGCCTCGCCCGAGCTCAGATCCGCGCCGGGAGGATGCTCACCCTGTATTCGTTTCCCCCACCGCTTGGGCAGACCCAGCACTCCCGATGCTCTGCCCTCGGGCGCGGTACAACCCGCTGCCCGCACGACAACCCATGCTGACGCAGCGACAGCAGCGCAGTAACACGGCGCCTGCTGCCGGGGCTCTGCACGGCCGTTGGGGCGTGTGGGAGCTGCTCCGCACAGCGAGCGCTGCCGCGGCGTCGGTCTGTCCTTGCAGCCCATCTCAGCGCTGCTGGGTGCCCACGGAGAACAAGCTGCAGACAGCCACAAGAGAAGTCTCGAATCTTACATGAGGGGGGTGTGTTGATGGAAGCGACTGACCTGAACGATGTACCGCAGCTCCCCTACAGACCAGCGCCGGTGGATGCCCCAGCCAGGCTGCACCTAAGCCTCTCTGGAGCAACAGCCCTTTGTTTATTTAGAAAGGAAGGCAGAGCTGCGTGCTGGGCTCTGCAGACACTGCCTAGAGCAGTTTTAGCAACAAAACCAACCTCTCATGACAACATGCGTGTGCGTCTGTCTGGCAAGCCTTGTTTTCCACAGCACTGCACAGATCAGTGCTTGCTTTACCACCTTCTCTTCTTCCATCAGTTACATCACAGGCCCTTCCCAAGATTCCAAGGATTGATTTTGCAAGGATCTAGCCTATGATGTCCCAAGACATCCTCCTGATCAGTTATTTCCACCCTGGAAAGCTAAGGGAGGGCAACACAACCCTGTAGTGGAGCCGGCTGCCAGGCAGGAGGGATGACACGTGGAGCCACCGGTCACCAGTGTCCCACTGGATAAAGAGCTGCCTGCTCCACTCCTGATCAAACCCACAGCAAAGCACGGCAGCAGCTCTCCTCTCTCCTGAGCGTTGCCAAAACAGCCACTGGCTGCATGGGCTTGGCTGTCAGCTGCCAACCTCAGGTCCCTCCGCACCACAGGTGAAGAAAAGGTCTGTTGGTCAAGATGGATGCACCAGATGAGGCTCCGCTCCGCTACCATCACCTTTCAAAAGCAAGCTTTCATAGGAAGCTTTTCTGCAAGCAGCAGAGTGTGTTACCATCCCCTGGAAGGGGAGACCCGAGGACTCTGCCCTACCAAGCCCCTCCAGCCAGGGCCGTTCTCCTACAGGCACTTCTGCCCAAGCGTTCCCAGCAGCCAGAGAGCAAACCTCGTACAAACCTGGGCCCACCCTCACCAAACAAGGAGACTGAAGCGGCAAACATGCAGGCAATTACCGGCTGGTTGGAAAACAAAAGGATTTCACTGTTTTATCTCCGAGAGCAGCAGAAACCCTAACCACTCTCCAGTGCCCAGGTACCAGGAGGGAACGCTGGCATATGCTGGCTCAGGTGCCAGCACGCGCTGGCAGAGGTGAAACGTGTCTGGAGGTTTGGACATACCCAGACGACACGGTCTGCAGTATGCAACAGCCATCCATGAGCGGCCTTAAGACACGGGAAGTACCATGCTGTGTTAAGCAAACCTGTGAGACTGTGGTACAGAAGGACGTAAGGACCAGCGCCGCGGGTGGGATCTGAAAGGCAGAGGAGGAACTGCACTAACCCTCGCCAGAGCAGAAGGAACCGGCGGGCGTAGCACATCACAGTGCACACAGCCAGCGGTTTTAGCAGGAATCTCCATTCCTGTAACGCGCACCTCGCCCAGTACCACCGCAGGCACTGCAACCAGTAACCCTTGGAAGCGAGAGCTGTTAGTCACAGCCCGAAGCGGGGCGCTCTGCCGTGGTTTCACCTGCAGTAATAGCCCGGTTCTCCCGGTTGCCGCAGGGCCTGGAGATCCTGCTCCCCCAGTCTGCTCGCACCAGGCTGGTGAGGGTAGCCAGCACAACCCACCATGGGCTCGAGGGCTGCCAGAGGAGACGGCTCTGGCCTGGGAGGGGAGGATGCTGCAACGGAGGAGACACATTCACATCCTGTGTCTCTCTCCAGAGGAACTTCCACCCTTTAAAATGAGGTATTTTTGTTTGGAAATGCCGTCAGACGGCACACGAGGGCAGAAGGGTACAAATTACTGCTCCCTACACACACGAGAAAACCTTCTGCCCCAAAAAGCTGTTAAAAAGAAACACAGCAGTGACTGCAATGTAATGTACCACCCAAAACCCCCCAGGGTGGGCTCCATCTGATTTTCAGGAGCTGCCTTAGTTTCGGGCCTACGTGCTGTTCACCCAGGATGCCTCCCGAGAGCTTGTGGGAAGCCTCGGAGCCAGCCCTGGCTCACAACAGGACGGGGCTCCAATTGTTTAAATTCCAGGGATTTTTTGGCTGGACAGTTTGACCCTTGGGAAAAAAGCAGCTTTCCTCTTTCTTGGGACAGTTCCCAAGTCCCCTACAGACAACCAGGAAACACTTACCAGAAAAGTAATATATATTTTTGCCTCAGACAAAATAGCACATAAAAGTCCAAAATTGCGCTGGAGTTACGGTGAGCACGCGATAGGAAGATGAGCTGGCCACCGCCGCTGATCCCGGTGACTCGCCACACTTGCTGGCAGGCACGTGGCACAACCTGGCGGCTGCAGCGGTAACTACCAAAGCCAAGTGCCCAGGACAGGGCAGAGGGATGAGGACAGGGACCAGAGACATGTCCAGCTCTGACGCCCTCCGTTCCACAAGCTGGTTGCTCCTGGCCAGGTAAGAGGAACATGCCGGCAGCTCTCCTTTGCAAGTGCCAGCAGAGCCCCTTGGTGTTCGGTTTAGCCCGACACGAGAGCTTTGGAAGGCACATGACACGGGGTGTCCCGATCAGCCTCCAACAGCCACAGCTCAGTGGATGTTCTCTGGCACCAGAGCACACAAAGATGGAGAGGACCACCAGCTCTGGACAAGGCCACGAAACATGGGAGGCAGCTGAAAGCAGAACTGAGTCCGGATGGGTGAGCAGGGGTGGCCGCAGATCCACCGCTCAGAAAACAAGCATTAAATAGCACAGGGAACTCACCCAGGCCATGAAATGAGACACCGGCTGCGCCACCACCCCTCTCAGCTACCCAGAGCCCCACACATGGACAGCGCAAGTCAGAGATCCCAACGCACGGTGCCCTGAGTGCCCGTGACACAGCTGCTCTAAGGAAACAAGCTCCCAAGGCCATCTTCTCAGTTGGACTCGATAATCCTTATGGGTCTCTTCCAACTTGAGATATTCTATGATTCTATTCTATGATTCATCGAAGCCCTGGGAAAGCACAGGGACCTGGAGCGCCCTTTGCTCTGCCAGGTACTCAGGACTCCCTCACCCAAAACATCCCTCATCAGGGATGCACAAATGCCCTTCAGTGAGTCCTGCTGGCAGGTGACTCAGGCTGGGCCCATCTGAACAGGGAGGTGCAATCCCTCTGCGCACATCAACGGAGGCAGAAAGGGCTGACCGCTCCCAGCTCCTCCGCTCCAGGGGAGCACGGGGGCTCTCGGCTGGCTGGCGTCCCCACACCAACCATCACACACCGGCCTCGCAGCCACCGACACCTCCCAGCACAGTGAAGGTACTTGCAAGGCCTCAAGGAGCGGGGTGAGGATAGTCCCAGTGCCGTGAAGCCTGCAAGGCAGTGAAGGAACCTCTAAAGCCTCATCTTGTCTTCAGGTTTTGTACTCCAGTTGGAAACTGGGAAGAACGGCAGGGGGGAGGAGGAAAGCAGCTCAGAAGGGGGCTCAGTTTAGGGGTGAAAAAGGGTCTGGACAGCCGGCAGCCCAACCTGCTTGCTTTGGCTGGCAGTGGAGCACCAGCTCCTCTCCTTCAGAGCTCCCCTGCTGCATTGGTGCTGCTGCTGAGAAGGGTTTGAGAAGAACTTCTACTCAAATTTAGCAACCGAGGAGAACAATCCTATTATCCTTGATTAGTTAAAAGCTGGTTTGTGAAGAACCCACGCAGCGTCAAATTAGACGGGGTGTGTCGCTTTATGGGTATGACCCAGCAATGACTGCAACCTCAAAGGACTCGCAACAGCAGGCGAATGTGTCCGGAGGGCTGGGGAAGGGATCCAGGGCCCAGCAACCCTCCTCACCGGGCGGATGCAAACAGAGCACACCCAGGCCCGCCAGAGGGTGAGCTGCTGCCGATGCCGCCGACCCGAGCAGGGGAGCGGTTTGCTTGGCAAAGCACTTGGGAGAGGCCTGACAACGGCAGAGCCCTGCTATTCGTGACGGGGCTATTTATACTGACGCTGCATCCGTGCGGCTCCTCTAGGAAGCATTCCAGTGTCCCGAGCAGCTGATCCCAGAGGAGGAGGGGGAGCAAAGGGGCCAGGAGAGGAACCAGCCCCTGGCAGGGTGTGCAGTAGCGACCGCTTCTGGATGGCTCTGCTGCGTCCCGGCTGGGAGGCAGTGTGCAGGATCCCGTGGTTTTACGGAGCTGGAGCTGCATCGGAGGACGGGTGGGAACCCCTCTCTCGTGGACTCCCCTGGTCAGACCCTGCAGCGCCCAGCAAGATGTGTGTATGCTGTGTCATGGCATCACCTGCCCCACACGCCGGTCACGCTTCCCTGGGGTCCCGGTCCCGAGGTACAGCACACTCACCAGCTCGATGCCTTGGGGAAAGGGGTTGTCCTCCCAGTCCTTCTCCGGGAAACGCTGGAGTATCTGTCCCTGTCCATCCCCACTCCCTGCAGAGACAAGAGGGGGATTAGAGGGCTGGCAGCAGGTACCCAGCCAGCATTTCAGCCTCTGGTAACACCAGGCTGGAAGCAACACCGGGACGCTCCAGCACCGTGTCAGCCCTCCATGGCCATGGGCAGCACAGAACAGACCCCGGCCCCTTCCACAAACACAGCTATATGGCAGCACTGCCCCTACCACAGGGAAAAGCAGCAATTTTAATAGAGTAGTGAGCAAACAACTCATAAACTTGTTATCTAAAGGTGCGTAACAGGCACAGCAGAAGTGCAGCAGATCTCTGGTCAAGTTTAAGTTTCCTTCCTTGTGTCGTTAACACAAGATCATACACACAGCTTTTGAGCTGTAATTCACTGGTTTTACTCTCGAGTTCCCCTGGAGCTGCCATTTCCCTGTGGTTTTATGGCACCTAAAGCCTGCCCTGCTCCTGGGGGGAGCACTCACCCCCCACACCTGTCCACCAGCCCACACCAACCCAAATAAAAGAACTGCCCTCACCCAGACCATGCCCTGAACTAGCTGGCCAGGCAAGCGTGGAAACTGGCACCCCGGGGAGCAGGCCAGCTCTTCTGGTGGCAGCTGGCTCTTGGGACAGCCTGAAGCAGCTGAAACCCAAGTAGCTCCCGCTACATTCACAGAGCCTGCAAGGCTGGCGAAGCGCTTCTACGCTGGCCACATCCTTCCAGTGATGAAGCTGCTCACAGTAAAACCCTGCTCCAGTGGATCAAGCTGGAGTCTGGGAGTAAGAAATCCTCAAAAGGATTTTGCTCCTACTGCAGGCTAGGCACAGCCACGAGGGCAGGCAGCACCTGTAAAGCGGGACCATCTCGGTCCCTTGCAGAGCTGCTGAGAGATTACTGCATCATCCCAGGGGACGACTGCCTCTCTCGTCCCTTACAGTAACACCTGCTGCCTTTGGGCCTCCCTCCGGCACAGCTGGATTTTGGCCCTGGGACTGCTGATGGGGCCAGGTAACAGGAGGAGCCTCACCAGAAGGCGTGCACCACCGAAGAACTATTTTTGGCACCTAGACCTGTTTCCACCGCTCCACTTACCACCAGCCAGCCACAGCTGAATTTAGCAGAACAAGGCATCAGAAAAGACACCATTTATAGTCTGAGGACCAAAATGGAAAGGTCAGTGCCAAGCTGTGAAGAAAATAGCGTCAAGCGTCAGGTTAACCAAATCTCCCGCCCCATGCTCAGACACCACCTTCCCCTCCAGACAGGTCCCAGGCGCCACCAACAGCATCAGTCACTGCAAGGTGCTCAGGCCAAACGTGTTGAGTAAGACTTGCCTCCTCTGAGCACAAATGACCTGGCTCAAGCTTCACAGACAGTAAAAACCCTTTTAGACACACACGTCAGAATTACACGTCTCCGACAGCCTGCACCCGGCGAGCTCTCTCAGACCCGTGCCCTCCTTGACGGCTTCCTCCAGCAGCCTTGCCACAAGCGCACATGTCTTCACTCGCACACTCTTGGTCGCAAGGGAAACAGACACAAGATCATCCTCAACGCAAACGTAAAAACCACTCCAGGAGTTGTTTAGAGCAAGGGGGAACTTGACGCCCTGGGTTTTCTCAAAGCCAAGTGCTGCCACGTTATTTAGTGATCCGTGGGCTACATAAATCCTGATTTTAGCAACTGGCATTAACAAGCAGCCTGACTTACAAATTCTGGCCAGTCAAGCCACCCGGCGCTTTCCTCAGCTACTCCATAGGTGGCCTGATCCTTGCCTTCCTACTTCCCATCATTCCACACACACAGTGTCCAAGCCACTCGCCGGCCGTATCAGGCTGTCCGATCAGCGCATCCCTTCCTGCGGAGGGGAGCCGGACCAGCCCCGCCGATTCTTCTGCTGTCCCCAGCCGAGATGCCTGGGAAAGCACGTGTGCCTGCGAACATCGGCATTAACGCAGCTGCTTTGCTTTGCATCTTCCTTCCTGCCTCCTCCTGCCGCTGTGTTGCAAAAAGGCCGGCATGACTTAAGGTGACACCTGGTCACTGTTCCTGGGGCAGCCTGTTACAGTCTAAATTAGCGTTAAGCTATATTTGGAAGTTTATGAGATGTTATCATAATACAGGAAATTCTAAATAAGCAAAAAGTTAAATACTCAGCTGACACAACAGAACCAGATGACCTTAACTCTCAGGCAGGCCAGTGGCGGTGAGCACTGGCACGCTGGGGACGCTCTCCGGGAACGGCTGGTTCTCACTCCAGTGGGGTCATAGCCAGGCAAGAGACTGCCCTCTGCTTCCCTCGCTCTCCGTGTCTCTTAAGTGATGTGACAAGAGGAGCTCGGAGGGAATGTCCTGGAAAAAGACTAAGCCAGGACTCCATCTCCTGGGCCCTGGGGCCATGTTTCCAGCGTGTTTCCATTCCCCCGTAGAGAGGTGTCCACCTTTCCTGGAAAATTCACCCAGCAACTGCCTACCAGCTTGCAGGAAAACAGCTGCAGCCTGGCGCTGCCGTACAGCAAGGGGCACAGCAGCCAGTGCTCCCACTCCAGGGAAGCCGCAGGGTCTGGCCAACGGGGAACCCAACTGTGCAGCAGCTTCTCCAAGAGCTGGACCTTCTCTGTAGAGCCTGCTGTGATGATGGAGTGAGGAGAGTCACAGGAGAAGTGAATTTTCATGTGTTTTTTAGGCAAAGGATCTTGCTTGGAACAAGTCCTTTTCCAACACTCACACCTGAAGCCCTCTGCTCTCAGGTTACTGAAAGCATGGGAGGGTGCTTCACCAAGCAACACTGTACAACCAGTACAGTCGGTCTCAAGAAATTAGCCCTCCTGCAGGCTCAGACACGACTCCCACACCCCTGAACCTCGAAAATTCAGTATGATATAATACAGGGAAACACGAAGCTCACAAGTCCTCAACCCGTGAGCAAGAGGTGCTTCAGCCTTCCCTCACCCCTCGCTTCCAGCAGGGAGGCTGGGTTGCTGTCTAGCTCTGCTGGATGAGAGCAGGGGGATCACTTCAAACACAGAAATGTTTTGCCAGCTCATCCCAGGTACAGGGAGATGGACCTCAACTTCATCGTTGCTTTGAAGTGTCATTAGCAGAGGTTTCCAAGAGCTGCTCAGTATCTCAAAGCAGAAATTATTTTAAAAGTTTAGCTGTTTTAAAGCATCATAAAACACTATGCTACAAAGCGTTGACCATAGTTACTGAGGTGGCTTCCTGCAAAACAGTATTAACCCACAGGCACAAAGCCATGAAACGCAACCTACAAAGGGACCTGAAGCTTCTGCCAAGAGCACTTACTGCTAAGATCTGCGGTAAGCGATGCAACATACCCAAACCATGCCTGCAAGCCTGCTCTGTCAGATGCAAATCGGGCCCCAGCCCTGGACTGCGGAGCAGGTCGCTAATGGTGCTCTTGGAACGAGCAATGACCCACGTAACCCTCACAGGGCTGAGCGGTACCAAACAGTGGTTGGGCAACTACGCCACAAGGAGTAGGAGCTATTGCATCAACCAGCGTTATGGCCTGACAAACCTGCCAGCACATCCCTCAGCAACGCTCCATTCTACCTGCAAAGTGAGGTGGTGGCTCCTGGCATGACGGTATGGGAGCACAGCTGCCAAGTTCTGGCCAGCAAGAAACAGGGCACTGCACAGCATCGGGAAGAAAAGAAGCACTCTCTCTAGAGAAGCCCTGGGCAAAAGATTCTCACCCAAAATGTGCAGGCTGTATTTATTACAAACCAGCACCTGACTACCCAGGATGGCTGGAATTAAAAAACCAAACCACTACATTCAGCTGCTGTGACAAACTGTGATGAGATCAGGTTGAGAACAACGTGATGTGCAGCGCGAGATCCAGGAGGCTCTGGCTGGCTCCACGCTTCCCCTCTGCAGCTTTCCAGGGTGACAGGAAAACACATCCTCACTGCAGTCCATCAGAGCTGAACCCAAGCCAGATCATGCTTCAGCACCTGGCCGCGTGATGCCTGCGACAAGAAAGCGAAGGCAGGAAGCTCGCCCAGTTCACGCCTGCCCAGCAAACAGGAAAGGTCTGCTGGGGCGAGAGAGCAAGCGGTCCAAGGCTGCAATCTCTGCAAAGCTTTGACAGGCATCGACAGCTCCCTGGGCCATGCCTAGCTGCTCAGCTGCAGGCTGCGCTTCAGAGTGGCAGGCATACGGCTTGTCATGGGACAGAGTGCTGCAAACGCTGCGGTCTGAGCTGCAAATGCACAGCAGCATGTGCTGATGGCACAGGAGCTGCAGGCTGCTCTGCAGGCAACCCTCATGTCCCACACCCCAACCCACAAAACTATCAAATCACGTGTGACAAGCTGCTGTAGTTCTAGGCATCACGGAGAGCTACCTCCCCCTTCCCCATACATCCACTTCTCTTCCTCCCTATGATGGGATTCACTTCTTAGCGACAAATAATTCACCAGCTTAAAAAGAAAAAGCCCACACAATTTCAGTCAATAACTTCCAGCTCTCCCAAGGAGAGACGAATCGGAGACAAGCTGCAGCCACAATGGCTGCCGGAGGACATCTCAGCAGGATCCTGCCCTGGCCAGAGGAGACTCATCCTCATGGGGACGGACACACAGCCCAACGGCTCCCGCCGAGCTCTCAGAGCTGCACGGTTCTCCTCTCAAGCACGCCAACCAGGAAATAAAATTTTATTTTTCACCCTAACATCCCCACCTGCTGTTTCACTTTCAGATATAAACATTACAGGCCAAGTCATCACTGGCTCTTATTTCCCCTGTTCTGCCCATCACGCCTCACCCCAACAAAGCAGTTTCAGAGGCAGACAAAACCCCTTCTCCGTCTTATTTCTTTCATTCTCAGTACAAGAGAAGCACCTTTGAGATCTTCCCTAGTTTGTGTGATCTTCACATCTTGGCTTCTGTTTTCATCCCACTGGCCTCAAAATTTCCTACAAGGAGACTTTTATCATGCTGACCTGGTCAGAAAGGCAGGACCGCCGCTTAGCACTCCTGTTAACTGGGAGTCAACACCTGCAGGAGAGGAGAAGCTGGGATATTCTAGCCCATGGACAGCAGCTCTTCCTTCCCAGAGGGCAGGGAGAAGCTTTGGGGGATTTATAAAACAACAGAGAGAGAGAGAGAGAAAGACAGAAATAGGGATTCAGAACTGAGCCCAGCAACCCATCCTCATCCCAGAGACTGAAGTCCTCCCCCCCGTCCCACCAAACCCACCGCACCGGCGGGCACAGCAGCCCCAGAACAACACGACAAGTGTCTGCTTGGAGGACAATGACTGCACTGTTCCCTCATTACATATTTATGAAAGGAGCACGAAGAATGGCTTTTTTATGGAGGAAAACAAAAGGGCTGTGTGCGGGGCTGGTGGGGCCAGGGCTGGCCCCGCTCCTCCCGGCCACCGCGGCAGCCCCACGTCTGCCACCGTCCCGGGTGCCCCGAGCCCTCCCCTGGGGAAAGCCCACCCGCCCCAAACCAACCGAACAGACTGCCCTCGTCCCCGCACCCCGGCCACGAGCAACGTCCCCCCGGCGCGGGAGGAGGTGCCCCGGCAGCACCGTGGCGTGCCATCCATCCGTGTGGACGCCCCAGGGAGAGGAGTCATTTTGCTGCCACGTGTATATGAAGTGGCACTTACTGGACTCCCACTGTCCCCGCCAGCTCCCCACAGAAGACCAAGTCCCTGCTGCAGGCACAGCTGCCTCTTCTGTCTGCACAGGGTGGGAGCCAGCAAGCCAGAGGAGTAACTATTCCAGACAAATAAATAATCCACACGTTCTCCTTCGCTTCATGTTTTAGTGCAACTTCACAGGAGAAGATACTTGGGAAGAAACAAAGCTCGACCCTTTCCCAGACTGCAGGAACTGCAGATGCCTGTGCAGCAGTCAAATCACTGGCAACTTGCACACAGCCACGGACTAGAGGCAGATTTGAACCAGATACAGAACGTGCACCCAGCAGCAAGACTGCAGGACAACAGCAGGATTTAAGGCAAAAGTCTCTACAAAGAGACAAAGGCAGACCCAGAACACAAATTCCTGTCCTGAGTAAATTAAAAAAAAANGGGGGGGATGAACTCATTCTGTGTTTAATGATCGCATTGGTGATGTTTGAGGACATGTTTGACTCTCTGTAAACACAAGATGATAATGATCAGAAGGACAAACAGTTTGGGATGGGACCAAATGCAGAACTGGGTGGTGCAGCAAACTGTCTACATGCAACTCCGATGAAAACATGACGAACTCGTTGTTGGGAAACTTCCTTACAGCAATGGAACACCTCCCAAAGGCAGGCAAAATACTCCATTCTTGGGTCACTCACTCCCAGATAAAACATCCTCAAGAAGAATCAGTGGGAACGTCACTGCCTGGCCGGTGTGGGGTGGTGAGGACCTGCTCATGTTTTCCCAGCACGGCACTTCCACTGAAAGTCGTGACTCTCGGAAGTTCTTCTGGATGAGTCGCTTAGTAATGAGATGTTTATAGGAGACCTAAAATTAAAGCCTGTCAAGAACTGGATGGTGTTGCTCTCCCTTACAGAGCTCTTCACCATTCTATTTTCACACCATTCCTTCCCCGGGCCCCTGCTCCCATCCCCAAGCTGTCATTACCTTCCTCAAACCTGTTCTTACTCACTCTCAAATTAAGGCCAAGAAGTGTCAGCGAAACACCCCATCTCCCCCCCAGCTGGCGGGTGCACGGCACCGGCCTGGCGAGCGGGCAGAGCGGGCAGCGCGGTGAGCGGGCAGCCCAGGACCGAACCTCCGCCCCGGGGCAGCACCAGGACCTGCGAGGTGCAGACTCGACAGGGTCAGGCATGCTGCCAAATCCTGGCAGGGCAAGGAGTCGTGGCTGAAAAACCCAGGGAGCCCCCCTGGGCCTGCGGGGACATGGTCACTCTCCTACCACCCTGGCTCCCTGTAGAAAGGTCCGCTCGGATCTCCCAACAAGGTGGAGGCCGCTGCTCTGGCCCAAGCACGGTGCTTTCAGGATGACACTCAGCTGCCCCGACACATGCCCCAGAGTAAACAGCTGAACAGGTCAGGAAAGATCCCGGGATCCAGGACTGGTCCGGTGAAGGAGGGACCAGCTAGGCAGGACCTCCTGTTCAGCAGGAACTAAATCGTCTTGGGCAGGGAGCTGGAGAGAAAGATTTACTACCATCTATGAAACAAACCGCAGATTTGGAGACCAGGCACAGTACATGCTGATATGGAGCGTCGCTCCTTTGTAAAGCTTTACTGTTCCTTGAGCAGATGCCAAGAGGAGAGCTGTATTTATCTTTAGAAACATTAAGGCATAAGAGGAAGTAATTAAAAAAGAAAAAAATCCGTCTGTTTCCGAGAGCTCGTCCCAGGAAAGTGCTGTTCGGGGCCCGGAGGGTTACTGGCAGGGAGACAGAGATAAGCGTTTTACAGCTGCCTACCACTTGTTCACCCATAGCCATTTCTGGAAATGCTCCCTGCCAGTACGTAACAGGAAGCCCTTCATAAATACCGCGGGCTTGACACAACCAGCAAAGCCTCCACGCAAACACAGGGCCCCCAGCCCCCCCAAACACCGTGCCTCCGTCACCGCCAGCTGCTGGGGAGAGCACTCACTCCTCCCAGCCCGCGCCCGGACCCACAGGTCTCTTCAGAGGAGCCCTCCACAAAAACGGTCCCAAGCCACGACAGCGCAGGAACTGCTTTAAGGCACAAAAGTGCTGCAAAATCAAGAGCTGCACCGTGACAGTGCCAGCCACTTGGATGGAGAAGGCAAGATGGGTGTCTGGGGACTCCTCCAAACCCAGAGGGACCAGGAGTGATGCGGAGCTATGGAAGCTGCTGGGAGCAGCATCCTCCACCCAGTGCCACCAACTGAAAACACTCGTGTCAACTTTGGCTTTTATTCTCTCGAGGGACGAATGGGCTCCAAACAGCAGGTCCTTGCTGTTCAAGCTGCATGTTCCACCTGAAGCACAGAGGTGATGGCCTCACACCCTGAGGCACAGGGTGACCAGACATAGATTCCCTATCCCGCTCTTGGAAACACTGCGAGGCTCTCCCTTAATCTAACCTCACTGAAAAAAGCTTTGCCCAGCTTATACTCTGCAGGCTGGTTACATTTGCAACTGAACTCCCAAATCTCTACAAACCACAACTCAAAAGCCACCATTTTAGCAAAAGTTTCTAGAGAATCCAGTTTGCCAAAAAGCAAGACAAAGTTGTATCCCAGCCCTGCCCAGGGCTGCACTTGTGCTGCAGGGGGAATCCTCCACCCAGCAGGAACTCTCCAACCCGGAGTGTCTGCAAATGTCTCTCTGGAAGGGCCGGAGCAGCAGGAAAGCATCAGACCTTACCCAGGGGCCTGCAGAGGACCCACGGTCCTCAACCAGGGGAAACACTTCCCAACCCTGCCTGCTCCACTCCGGCACTCTCCATTCACCACGGCCTTACTGAGGTGGAAACAGTGGTCCCTAGTGCAAGCAAAGCACTCCAAACAGTAAGACCACCCAAGACAGGGCATCCTACGAAGTCAGATACACTCGTCCAAAAAACTAGAAAAAAAAACCTCATGGTTCCCAATGTCCCACAACTACCATCAGGCATTTGAAGATTGGCTCAAGTACCGCCTCCTCAACGGAGCATCCTCGGAGCAGGACAGCTTTGCAGAGTGGCACACCACAGCAGGCACGCCTTGGCGGCTGGGCAGCAAGCACAGGCAGCGACACTGCAGGCAGCCGGCACGGTGACACACTCGCCGGACTGAGATACACCAGAAAGACTTTCATCTCCTCCAAGCTGAACAGGGCTGGTGCCACCGGGCCGCTGATGCTCGCACAGCTGGGCTGAACGCATGCTGTGCCAGCTCAAGTGCGGCTCAACGCAGAAAGGAGAGTGGTCTGACTCGGGGCTGCCCACCTGCTATGGTTGTTGGCTTTTGGGGGAGGGGGGGGTGTTACAGGTGCGGGAAGCAGCTCTGCTGCTACTGGAACAGGCTTGAGCTGTTTGCTGGTGAGGGGTTGGTAATGCTGCACACAGATCGAACACCAAGAACGCCAGGGCTCCTCCAGCTTTGGGGCTGTGAGATAGCAGGCACACTGAGCAGCTGGAGGGACAATAGAGGACAGCAGGGACGGTTTTGGAAAGCACCTTTACCTTGGTGACGAGCACGTTTGTGGGCCTCCAACATCTTCCTTGTGCAGGGCGAGCCTCACCGCTTTGGGTGCTGTCCCAGCGCTGCCTTGGGAACGTTGAAGGTGGAGAAAGGTTTGAGAGCAGCGTGGAGAGCAAGGCACAGCTGCTGGGAGCCAGTTACGGCTTCAGGGTGGTACAGGGACGTGGAGGCTCTGGAAGGGAGAAACTTCTCTTCTCCAATTATTTACCATAACAGGTATTTTCAGTACAGAACTGCTGATATTTGGGGGATACAAATCTCATGATTTACTCATGCTCCTGATCAAACGCTCCACAATCCACTTCAGAGCAGAGCTGCTCTCCCTGCTGCCCCTCAAGGCATGCACGAACCAAAAGGACAACTGCCCGGGCAGGACGCTCGTGTCTGAGCTGGGGCAGCAGCAGGGGACCCTGTCTGATCAAAAACTACACCCACTCTAAGTAGGAATCATTAAGAAATCCACTAACAAGCCTTGTTGATGCAGCATTAAGTTCGACCCTCACCCTTCCCCGGCACAGAGCAGCACAAACTCAGAAAGCGGAAGCGACAGTACGTGCCAGTGCCACCTTAATTATCTTCTTTTACCACACTTCCTCCTCGCCCTGGAGAGGCTGAGGGTGCGATGCTCGGTGCTGAAGAGCGGGTGTAGCTGCCAGATGAGCTCAGCGGAGCTGCAAGGGCTGCTCCATCCATCCCCTTCCCTGCCCTCCCCGGTGCCCACGGAGCAAGGGCTGTGCAGGGCACATCAGCACTCCTGCCCACGTGCCTCGTCGTGGAAGCTGTGGCATTAAGTTGCAGTATAGGAGCAGCACAAGAGTCAAAATAGGTCATAGACAGCTGCGTTAGACATACTGCTGTGGTCTGGAGGTGAAGGGGCTGTACAGCCCACTAGATGCGGGGTTACTTGCATGCAGTAGGCCCAAAATATGAGCATCTCCTTTCCAATACAGACTAAGCAACAAGAAGATTTTTAGACTGACGTGGTACCAGCATGCATGGCTCCTGAGCACACCGGTGTTCAAGGTATACTGGGTCATAATGCAAGAGGAGACCTCACCGGGTTTAACCTAATTCAGTCCTTCCACATTTTCTGCAACACACAGTTTATAAAGCCCTGTGTCTGAAATAGTATCGGATCCCAGAATTAACCAAAGGTTTTTCTGAGGAACCAACATGGTGTTTGGATGCAGCCCAGGGCTCAGGCTGAGCTGACCAGCCAGGCAGCACCCCCAGCTGCAACCACATCCCAGACTCAGCCAGGGAGCAGGCTCATGGCACGGGACGTGCCCATCAGCAGCCCCACAGCCCAGACTTTCTTCCTGCAGCAAGAATAACACCTTGCTGAGCTAAACGGGATGGCACTGAGAGCCATGGCTGGTGCAGCACCCAGGGGGAATGATGCTGCTCAAATCCGCCCGGGAGGAGGGGACGCAGCACCCATCGGGACCTCTGCGCTAGAAAGCGACTGCGTCTGCATGCAGGGACAGAGCTGTTTTTCCCTGCCCCAGTTTTAGCACCCCTTTACTCTTTGCCGCTGCGGTGCAGGGACAGAGCTCCCACACGGTCAGCCCCACCGCAGCCAGCGGAGCCGTCCTGCCGAGCGGCACCACGGTAATCCCCGGCCATCACACGTGGGTGCAGAGCAAACAGCGCGGCCCACGCACGGCTCTGCGGGCGCATGGCGAGCTGCTAAAAGCGTTTTGGGGAGGAACCTGTTCTATTTTTACCTGATGCCAAATTCCAGTTACTTCCCAGGGGAGCTATTAGCCAGCTCCACTGGCACCCTGTCCCGATAATTACAGGGCCACGCCACCAACATTTACCCAAGGCCTAAAAACAGCACGTGCTGTGCCGAAGGCTCCTCCTGCCCCGCCGCAGCCCGGCAGTGCCAGCGGGGACCCGCTGGTCCCTCCAGAAACCCGCTCTGGCCGTGCGGACAGGACATGGCAGCTGGGCAGACCCCAGCTCACGGAGCAGCCGTGGGGATACGCTGCACCTCCGCGGCCCACCGTTATTTTCAGTCTTAAGCTCTGGGACCTTGCCGCCCTGCTGGCAGCATGGGCTTTCGAGCGTTCCAGCCCACTGTGCCCAGAGATCCCAGGAAGAATCACAGAAAGCAGGGTATTCACCTCAAAAAACGAACAGGAGCTGTGCATTATCCCGAAACGCAGCACAGCGCTGCTGAGCCACGTGAAGCACTGACAGACGTGCTGACTTGCCAGGTCCTCAGCCCAGAATCACAGCAACAGTGCACCTCTCACAGGAGGAATCCAGCACTGGACAGCAAATTTGAAGTTTTAACCAAGGGGTGTCCAAGCGCTTCAGCACGATTGAAAACTCACTGTTAGACACCCCGTAGTCACATTTGTGATGAACACTATAGCATAGACATTACAGCTTTCCCACCCATCGCAAGGATCCCAGCTTGCACATTCGACTGAGCTCCATTCGCTTTCCACCCTCGCTGCCGAGGTCCCTCACACAGGGCCGCATCCCTGGCTGAGCCCTCCCCGGCAGGAGCGAGCACAGCTCCGTCACCAGCTCTGGCACGACACAGCCCCGAGGATCCCGCTGCAGCTCTTCACGCCTGCGCCAAGGCAGGCAGCACGTGCTGCCAGGGCACAAAAGCCGACACCAGTACAACAGCCACCCCAGCACAGAGCTTTAGCCCCTACAACGTGGCTCTGGGCAGGAGGAGCACATCCTGCTCAGCTCGGCACTGGACGGCTCAGTGCCGTAACACCCTGACTGCCGGCGGGTCTCGTCGTGCGTGTGCCCTGTCACACCTGAGGCTGGCTGGGTGGCACAGGCTCTGGGAGAGGCTCTGCACCATCACCTCCCAGTGCCTGCCAGCAACAGCCACTGTCTTCCCTCTCCCAGGACACCGGCACTGGCTTCCTGCAGGGTCACACTTCCAGCATCGCTCTCGGCCTGCAGAGCAAAAGCTGAAAGCGGCCTCTGAGTTTCCCAAATGCCCAGCATGGAGGGGACATCAGCCTTTGGCAGCTGGCTGACAAGAGAGGAGGGAGGGCATGGAGCTGCACCCTGCTCCTCAGCAAATCCACACCTCCAAGCACCTGTGGGATGGCTCTGGACTGTCTGAGCCCGTCTACATTCTGCTTCAGTGCGATCCTAAACCTGGAACAGCACTCGCTTCCTGAAATCTTCCAAGAATCCCCGCACGCTGCCTGGGAACCTCGGGCACAGCACTGGCACGCACAGCCGGTGACCTGCCCCGGGGCCCTGCACCTCCTCCTGCTGCCACGGTGGAAACAACCACCGAAACCATCCTGCTGCTTCAGCCACTGCCGGCGGTGTTCAGCTCACACCATCCAGCGTCACAGGGATCAGGATCTATTTGAGAACAGGGCAGCTGAGTGCTGTGAGCCGAACAAATAACACTGCCAGGACCGGGAAGCTGCTGGAAGGAAAACTCCCCTTGCAGGCAAGAGGCAGCAGGAACAGCAATGTAACCAGGGAGTGCAAATAGCCCTCGCGTCACACTGAACCCCCTTCGAGGCACGCTGCAGGCAACGATCAATGGGGCGAGGGCAGGGAGGGCAGGAGCTGCCGTGACTCCCCGGCAGCTACCCCTGCTCAGCGAGGGGCAGCCTGCCACGCACACTGCTCAGCGCAGGAGGGCACAGACACGCGCCCCTCGACGTCTCACCTGCCCACGGCACTGCCCACACTGTCCCCAGTCCTCCCCGACGGAGGCTGCAAGCTCCCGCACACAAAGCGGATGGAAAGAGCAGCTCCTCCTCCCCCCAGCCCAGCAGGCACTGCTCGCTCTCCTCGCCCAGAGCAGGAGCTTACGGGAAGCCCACAACTGCGGAGCGGGGTTTACGGCACGGCTGGGCTTTCCCCATCGAAACGCCCGTCAGCACCACGCTTTCCAACGGTAGGTCAGCCTCGCTCAGCATCACGTGTGGTGATGAATTTTCACTGTTCTGAACGCTGACCTAAGCGTGGCCTTCTCCCATTGCATTAGCCAATTCTTGACATTATTTGTATTTTGAGGCAAATCTGCTCTCACTGCTTTATTCCACTCCCTGAAGCTCACGGTATCAGTGATGAAGCATCACCGTGCAGATCACAGACTTGCAGCACTGATCAGACACTTCTACAACTTCCTATCATAAAACTCAAAGCCGAGGGTTTGGGTTTAACACTGGGGACTGAGAAATGAGCCAAGCTTGCATATACCCACAGACCAGCAGGACCTGCCCCTCACCAGAAGCCTCTGGATTGCAGGTGTCCTGCTGCGCCTCTACAGCCCAACGCATGGTCATCTCCAGCCAAGGACTGCCGTCCACCAAAGCTGCTCATTAATTACTGCCTCTTCCTCAGTCAGCACATTTCAATCCCACCTCTAATCAGTTCAAAGTGGTTTTGCATTTTAATCTCATTTCCAACACATTTCCCAGAGCACAACAGCAGAGCAGAGTGAAAAGGGACACAGAAGGCCAAGAGAAAGATCGACCAAACTGGAAGAGAGCACGGTGTGTCTGAAGGCCACCCTGACGGGAGCAATGAGGCCGGGGAAGCCCGGCTGCAGCCGCAGCTGGATGGAGGCAATGGAGAAGCGAGCTGAGGACGCGGGGCCGGTGCACCCATGGGGGCCGGGGAGGTGGCCGTGCAAGGACATGGCAGCCTGCGCTCGCTCAGCTCCCCTCTCCCCAGGGTGCCACCACCAGCCACCCTCAGCTGCCTACACAGCAGCCAGGCTCGGTTATCTCTCGTGAACACAGTAAACCACATATCCCCATTATATGCTCCAACCACTGCTTCTGTATTCCCTACTCCCGAGAGCCAGTTTGTTGGGAAATTGCAGTGACAAATACATGGAAATCCCAACTGGCAAATGGACGCAAAGGGATAGTGGGAGCAAGATAGAGCCACAGGTGCACAGCAGAGAATGAAACCAGCTTGAAGTTTCAGGACAAAATTACTAAATGCCAGCACGTCTCCCGTCTTAAGGGCACACCGTTCATCTTGCTGGGCAATACACTGTAAAGCAGACAGGGACAGAGGGGAAGAACCAAAACCCAGACAGGCTGGACTGTTCTTCATTGGCTCACACGTAAAGATCCCAAGTCCCTCCCTTTGCAAGCATGCCAGGAAAAAAAAAGAATTATCTAAGCACTAGCTCAGTTTCTCTCAACCCTACAGAAATCATTTACATCCATGGAGTTTGCCAGGATCAACACCTCCCACAACTGAAGAAGGAGCTTTTGTTCCTGGTGCTCCACGCAGAAGGCGGCTGCAGAGAGAAACAACAGGATCAGAGCTGCCGTCAGACTGGGGAACGTGGCACCTTCAGAGGGGAAAAAAAAACGTGCCGTAAGTGACAGTATCAAAAACTGCTGGGATACGAAATATAGAAACTAGAATCAAGGTCAGCTTCCACAGGTGTCTTGGCCAGAGTCGGCAGTGCTGATGCTACGAAGCGACTTGCATTAACTGTTGAAATGGGAGGAAACGTTCTTATGAATACATTACTAACCCTGCTAGAAAGCACTGCCATTAGCACACCCACTTTTCTGGCACAACGCATGGACAAGTGCATCAGCCCTGCTTGAACAGCCACCGTCCACAGCACAGATTGCCATCGGAAAGCCAGAGCTCCGCGGGGCAGTCAGAAAGGCTCTTCCAGAGGCCACCATGCTCAGTCCAGCCAGTGGCGTTTCGGCTGCCCTGGAGCCATTGTGTGAGGCGGCCTCGCAGAGATCACCCGGTTGGCTCTCCAACTCCAACCAGAGGGACCCAAGAGTGAGAAAATAACCGAGCCAGGTGGTGAAAGATGAACTCTGAAGCAGCCATAATCTGCGCAAGTCAGATACAGCCTCCCATCAGACTCCTCTGCATGTGCCTGGTGGGGAGCAGCACCTTATTTTGGGGTCAGAAGGCCGGGAACTCTGCAAAGTCAGTGCTCAGGCCCACTGCTAACAGGAGACTGGGATGTGACAGACATCTGCCTGCCTCGCTGAAAGAAGGAGGGGAAACGTCACCCCGTAGCATCTGCTGCAGGGGGTGCAGGAACTCACCTGCCACCAGTCAGCCCAGAGGAGAGCAACCAAAGACTGCGGTCTTCCTTAAACTGGAATTTATTTCAGACTGATCCACTTCTTCCCCTGTCCCCCCAGCCTGGTAACGACGATCATGTCCCATTCCTCCCCATCCCTTCCTCCTCTTCCCACACTGCACTAGCTGGGAGACGTCGGGACGCTGTGCAAACTGACCATCGCCAGTGTGCCACAAGGGAAGAGGACATGACTCTTACTGTCCACAGAGGTGTAAAGCTAAGGGATCACTTAGCCCTGATGCTTCAGCACAGACCCATGAGCAACACAGCTATCGGCTTCATGGCTCCTCTTCCAAAGCTCCAAACCACAGGCTTTATGTGCAACGCAAACCCTTCCCGAGAGGCCTCTTGCTGGGGCAGGGTGCAAGGAGCAGAACGGCAGCTCACCCACACGGGCAGGAAACCAGGCAGCGGCTCAGCAGCTCGCCCAAGGCGCCCGGGCAGTCAGCCTTATCGCCGTGTTTCCAGCTCTGCGCGCAGGCAGAAGGAGCACCTCCGTGAAGGAGGACTCGCCTGGGGGGGTTAACTCACCCAGAGGCTGCCCGGGCCGGCTGGGCAGCGGGAAGAAGAGAGCCAGGGCAGAGCAGAGGGTTAAGGAGAAGCGAAGCAGCACGGTTCCTGCAGGAACCTCTCAGTATGAGCCAGGCAGCCCAGCCCGGAGGAGGAAGGGGCTGATGCTAACGAGAACTGAAAACACCATCGATTACAGACTGCTCTAGGATGGAGAACTAACATTGCCCCTCGAGCCTTCAGCTTCTGCATCAACAGTTCCTCAGTGAACCGGGCACTTTCTGAAGCGGGTAAAGCCCTCCCGGGGGCAGCAGCTCCCGTCCCACAGAGTGACGGGCAGCCCCCTGCCCCCAGAGCTGGCCGAGTCAGGATGACTTTGCAGCCTGGGCACAGTGCCTCTCCAGGAGAGGAACCCTGCTCTCACCCAGGGTCAGGATCACCGTTCCCTTCCACCTCACAACACCCCACCGGGCAGGGACGGGATGCAGCAGCAAGAAGCATGCACCCTGACCTGCGGTCTCGGGTCTCTACCCCTCACTGCTCAGGGGCAGCAGGCAGCTCGCCACCTTTAATCCCCTTGTAATTAGCAGACAAGCAGGGAGACGGTCACTGCAGCGGGCGAATCCAAGCACCACAGTATGCCGGCCTGCACTGAGCCTTGCGAGGGAGATTACCGGGATTAACATGTCCCCGGCAGCTTCTGCTACCGGCTACTTATGGACACCACCAACACCCAGGTAGGGCTCGTCCTGGGTCCTCCTACAGCCACCCAGTGTTACATAAACAACCTCATCCTCTGCACACAAGAGATTATCTAGAAAGCCTTTAAGAGGCAGGAGTGCCTCCTGAGGTCACAGGAGCTGAGTGTGAAGGACAGCAGCAGCACACCGAGTGCCTCCTGCGGGCACCTTTCCCCAGGGCTGCTCCCAGCCCGATCCCACTGCCAGGTCAGAGCCGCTGATGCCACTCGGCACCAGCTGCGCCAGAAGCAGGGACCAGCATTTCTGAGCCAGCTCCCCGAGATCAGCAGGGCATGCAGCTCTTCTCAGCTTTATCCCAGGCCAGCAATCCTGTAGATGGTGACTGCTCTCTCCCTGGGGAAATCAAAAGGCATGCCCCATGCTCAACCAGCACGCTGGATCCCAGAAAACCCAGCAGTAACAGCCTCCTCCCTTCACAGACCCCAGACTAGCAGAATGACTGATTTCAGCCCCAAGGGAGAAGCTTCTAGGCAATCTGAAGCACATCCGTCACCTCCATTAGTGTGGGAGACACACTATTTGACAGGCAAGGCAAAGAAACACTGTTCAATCTAATTCTTACAAGCAGGAAACAAAATTCTCCTCCTCCACCCAAAATCAACAGACCCGAGGCACGGGGCAGGCAGCAGAGCATGTCATTCATTCCCAGTCTGGCTGCCCGTCTCTGCCCACACCTGCAAAACTGGGTGCCTCCCTAAAAGTTGGTCCTAGAGACCGGAGGACAAGGCTAGAAGAGTTTCCATGTGGCTTGAGGCGCTCCCCCATCTCCACAAGCCTAAAATTCCCCAGCTCCTGAAAGAATGCAAATAAAATCATAACATAATTCAGAACTGATTTTGAGGGCAAGGGAAGACAGGAAAGCCTAACAGGAGTAAGAAAGGTCTTAAGAGATGAAGACCTGCCCACTGAGCGGCTGAAATCACAACTAGAAGTTTGGAGGAATGACCACAAAGCCAACACATCGTCAAGAGAGGGGACAGTGAAGCAGCTCAGTGTGAACACAGGTCAAGCAGATGCTCAGCCATGATGCCGTGCTTTACAAACAAGTCCCAGCTGCCCTCGGCATGGGGGCGTATCTCCTGGGTCTTTCACTGAACCGCAAAGCTGAGTCCAGGACGAAAGCTGGGCTTCCTTCAAAGAAATCCCCACAGCTCAGCATCAAGAGCTCCTGCCACGCAGCTCTGCACACAGGCATGATGGCTGGCAGGGCTCTTGTCTGACCGGGTCGTACCTCTGCAATGGCATGAGCTGACAGCCCGTACCACTCTGCCAGACACACGATCCAGAAGCTCAGGGAACAGCAGTGATGTCGCTTTTTCATTTCTTAAGGCAGGAAGACCTGGCCCAGCCTCAGCACAGTGCGTAAGGATGGGCACAAACCCCTGGGCTCCAAGCCATGGGCTGCATTTTCTACCTATGACAGAGCTTAACCCTTAAGAATAGGGAAATAAAGCACTACTCCGATGGGTGATGGTTCTGGCAGAGATGAACTCCCCATCCTGTAAAGAGCAGAGGAGAAATTCAGCCAAAGCACAAATGCACTTCACTAAGATGCCCGCCCTACAGCCTGCTCTCAGCCTACAGCCACAAAGGTGGACTTTCCAGCTCTGCGATAACTGCTCAGACTTCAAATGGCAATCGTTCATCTTTGCTGCTGTTTTGCCAGAAAAATTGAGTGAGAAACTGTTACACAGACAGAAGACTCTGAACACCTCCAAGATCCAACTCATCACTACCCTTGTCCTCTTTCCCACAGCATCCTACCACGCACCGCAACGCCGGCATTGAGCAGGGGCAGCTCACCAGACTGCGCACACGTCTGCTGCAATGGATGGAAGTCAGCCATGTACTTCATCTGGACCTAACTGAATTCTGTTTGGTCCTACAGCTGAGATTAAGCTACAGCCTGTCCAGCAACCCATTTCTTAACAATAAAAGAAGTATGGCTAATGCCAGCATTGAAAGGTCTTGAAGACTCTTGGGGTTCCCTCAGCACTCGAAGGTGCTGTGACCACACCAGCCAGGCCAGACCTTGGTCCCTGTTTGCAGATCTCCCACCTCACTTCAAGGCCACCGACCTCCCCTGCAGCTCCAGGACTTGTCGCCTCTGTCGCTCTGATCCCACGCACCCCTCTGGGCTTTCCCATGTCACACAAGTTTTTCATCCGTTTCTCTTCACTCAGCCTGTTCCACCCCTCAAGAAAAAGGTTTCCATGAGGGTAACTGAATGCAAAACAAAGCAAGTAGTATCTTCTGAACTCCCCTTTCACCCAAGCTTTCTAAAGCACTGCGAACACTTGAGGACACAGAGCTACTATCCTGTCTCCAACAGCATCAGGCCCATTATCAGCTGTCAGTTAGGGACTTTTTGTCCTGTTTGTAAAGAACTGTCTATGTTCTAGTCTATCCAAATTGAAATTATTTTTAAAAAGGAAAAAATTGATCACAGCCTCTTAACAATGCGATACCTAAATTCACAGAAATAGTTAATCTTAAAGTTACAGCAGTCTTGCCATTAATTTATATGAAAGACAACTACTTGGCAGTGTCCCTCCTGCATGTACTATAATGCCAATTATCTGAGCCATTGGTGGCTTTAGGTCACTGTTTTAAACTCTTGTGGCCGAGATGGGTGAGGGGAGCTACAGGCACCAAGTACTGTACCATTTCTCTCCATTTTTAGTAATGCCTTGTCAACAAAAAATGACTATGCTTAGTCCATGCTCCGGGCTGCCCAACTGTGCTCAAGATCCATGCTGGCAGCTTCCAAGGAGTCCAAAGGATGCCCTGCCTCCCCTGCAGCCTATGAACACCCACATCATCCATCCATGCTGAGCCAGCTGCTGGGGGCTGCTGCAACACAGGGTCTGAGCCAAGGGCCTGGCGGTGTCTGGATGCTCAAGTCCCCATCGTCCTCTATTTGCACGGAGTACCTTGGTGTGCGGGAACAGCAGCCAGGACGTATTGCCTGCAGCCCACGCCAACCCCCAGCTCCAGACCCAGGCCCTGCGGCAGAGCAGTGAACCCCACTCAGCACCGGGCTGTTCCAGCTCCCTGCCGTGAGAGGCTGGCAGGACAGGGAAAGCCATCGGCGCACGGTGCCATCCTAAACCTGGCCTTGGGCATGACAGCACAGCTCGGCCTCCCCAGCCCTTCATTTGAAGTCTCTGGGTGGCCATGAGTCTGCGCAGCAAATAAACAACGTGAGAAAGGAAGCACTGCGCTCCTGACGCATTTTATTGTCCTTTTCTCTCAGCAGAGAGCCCAAGTTATGGTTGCACATCTGCCCTCCAAACAGCTTGCACTTTAACTGCAGAGAGAGGCTGTCAAGACCCTTTTCTCCCAGAAAGAGAAAGCCCCTCTAACGCTTTCCTAAGCTTTAGCACAGTGCAGAAAAACTTTCTAGCAACAGGGTAAACTTATGGTGACAGACAGAAGCTTGGTTTAATCCAGCCCATATAACCAAGACGTGCACGGGCACACGGGGCTGGAGACAAATCCCGCAGCCAGCCTGCCTGCCTGATGTGCAGGCAGCCTGCCTGGACTGCGGCAGAGCTGCCACGCACAGAGGCAGGCAGCACTGCTCTGGGCACCTGCAGCAAAGCCGGAGCAGGGAGCTCACATGCCTGCGCAGGGCTGGGCTTCACAACACCCTGCGTTGCTCAAAATAAGGAGGAAAGTTGGTGCAAAAACCACAGGGAATGGGAAACACACTCAGCTGACTCGGAGGGTGGCTGCAACGCACCCGACCATCACCGCTGACAAACTCTTACCACATTTGCTCCCCTAACTCAGGTTTCACAATTTATCCCAGGAGACTCAAGGAAAATAAATTGTCCCCAAGAGGATTCCAGTAAAGACAGGCCACAGAGGGATTTAGCTCGTAACAGAATCAAAATCGCCATGTTCAAGCATTTTGGCTGTTTATAAAGAGACTCTTGCCCTGGAGGGGCCCACAGTCCCATTACAGAGAATATTTTCATCAACTGGAAAGTCTCCAGTGCAGAAAATGCCCAAAATCAAAACCGAATCTGTCTAAAATAAGAGATGAAGTAGAGGAACGGCACGGGGAGGAAAACCTCCTACAGCAACTCCTTGAAACAGATCCTCTGCCCCATCACCACCTCATTCCCTGGGCCCAGATGGGCTTTCGGCTTTATTGTCACCATCAGCACAGAAACACCTCCCATCACGTAGGAACAGACCACATCTGCAGGCAGGTTTCAGCCTTTTCCTCTGACACATCTGAAGGTTTCTGTGCAAAGACAAATTTCCATACAGGTGGGTTTAAAAGCAGTGGCCACTGCGGGAGCAGTGCTGCAGGGAAACTGCCTCTGCAAGGCGGAGATCTTGCCGGCTGTCCCCAGGTTACGTGGTTGCTTCAGGAGGACCACACCGAGCCTCCTCCTCCTCCCGAGAGCGCTGCCGGCCCGAGTTCCATCAGCACTGTCCCCCCAGCACTGTCCCTCGGGCTCCCCACCGCTCAGAGCACCATGCCGGGGTGCCAGGGCCAACCCAGCTCCCCACTTTCCCCCGCACACCGGTTGCACTGGGCCCTGGCTCTGCCGGGGAGGACACTCTCCACTTCTCCACCCCAGCACCCAATCCTGAGAAACAGTACAGGCTAGATAAGGAGATGGATGAGGTAAGAGAAAAGCTGGGTGAGTCTGGGAAACTCCTTTAATCCATCAGCTTTTTAGTACTATCAGTAAAGCAAGCACTTTGTGCTGGAGGCTGCACGTGTTGTCCACCCGAGAGCCTACAGAGCCTGCTGCCTGCACACTGAGGTTACTCAAACCCCGCATGCAGCCCACCGAACCATGGCAGTGGTCAACCCAGGCTGGACCAGGAGCTGGGATGAGTCCACCAGCTCCCCATCCCTCCCTCCGGACCCGGGGAGGGGAGTCCACATTTTCCAGCAAGCATTTCTGGGAAGTGATCCAAGAGCAGTGAGCAAGCTTCCTACTCTCCCCCCTCCTCCAGAGCCCCTTGTCATCCTCCTTTTGCCTGATGCCAGGCCCAACGCCAGGGCGAGGAGATGGGTTTTTGCTTTTGGGGCAGTGCACAATGATAATCCTAGTTTGAGATTTGTGGGGGCTTGTCCCCCATTTGTGGACGCTGCGGGGCAGGGGGACCTCCCTTCTAGCCACCCCAGCACTTGGAAAATTCCATGAACCCCAAAGCCCTCATGGGCTGAGACAAAGCAGCAGAGCCAAGCAAAATAATCACGTTGCAAATTCTTTCAGTGAAAGAGAAAGGGAGGGCTGCAATAGGAAACGCTCTCAGGCCAGCTGCCGACAGGAAGGACAGCGCGCTCCCCCAGGGGTGAGGCCATCAGGAGCCACATTGGTGTCGGTGTGCCAGCATGGCTCCCAGCATTTCCCAAACCTAAGGCAACAGGCAAAGCTGCCAGACCAGGTCATTGACGGCATCCAAGTTTGCACAGCGATGTGAGATGCAGCAGTGTGCAATAATCCCAGTAATGTAACAAGCAGATCTCTTCCCCGGACCCTGAGAACTCCCTTTTTGGCATCTGAAGTGCTCTGTTGCAGGTTTGGGTGCAGTCCTGTCCTCGAGCAAGGGCTGCCTACAGGCACTCACACACATTTTGGACTTCCCTCACCCTCAGCTGGTAGCCACAAGCTCGTGCCAAGCTGGACGGGTGTATTACACACCTTCCTCAAGGCTGTACAGAAAACGAAGACAGTGTGCATGGCACAGACCCTGCCAGACACCAGCCCAGAGCAGCCAGCCTGCCGCCCTGCTTTGGCTGTAGCCGAACAGTCACAGCCTGGAGCACCTCACCGTCAGCAGCACTGATGGGGGCACAGAGGAAAACACGGCAAACGCAGCTAGACTGACTCCTGGGAATAAGCAAAAAGAACAGCGAGTGGAAGAATAACTTTTGTCCTCAATACAACAAGGGGACAAGAAAACAAGAGTGAAACATTCAAGAAAACAAAACAACCAAAGAAAAAAAAAAAACACCACACATAGTAAAACAACCAACTACCCTGTAGTCCCACATTAACCCTTCATCAAGACAGCACTGCTTAACCAATGCAGTGGCTGCAGACATGGACACACACCACACATGCCACGGGCAAGAAGAAAACAGCAGTTTCGAGAGACTGTGAAAACCACCTCTGCTCGCCCCAGACACCGACTGCTACGCCACTTCACTTGGGTAGGAACCAGCCCTGAGGACGAAGCCGGAGGCAGGGAGCCCGAGGCGGCATGGCTGCTGCGGATGAGGCCAGCCCCGGCCCCACTGCCCTCCTGCTTCCCACACCCAGCTCCTGCCCACAGCATCAGCAACTCCTGCACAGGATGGCTTCTCCCAGAGACAGAGAAGCCAGAGCTCGAGTCACATCACCCTTTAAAAGCTGCAGGTGGCTAAAAAATGAACATTCCCCAATCTCTCCAGCTGAAGGAATCGATTTAAAGTAGATGTAGGGGTTGGGACTGCTTTGCCCTGATGAAAACCGCAGCAGAGAGGGGCTGAAGGCTGGGCGCACAAGCCGCAGCTCCTACAGACACGGCTGCGCGCCAGGCTGCAAGGCACTTGCGGCACCACCGGGGAAGCGCCCGCAGCCGAAGAGGGAAGCTAAAAGCAGAGCATTAAGAGCGAACAGCATCACAGTGCATGCATCCGTGTTGGCAAGCGAAATAAAAACCGTGATGTGCGAAGCCACCACAAAGACAGCACTCGTCTCAAAAAAGAAAGGAAACTGCCGCCTGCCAGAGCGAGGAACAGCCCTGGCGCGGGGCACAGCACAGCTGGCATTCAGTCGGAGCCCCTTCTCCACAATATATTCACTCAAGCGCACCAGCTTTCCATCCAGCCCTGCCGGGTACTTTCTGCTCGGAGCATCCATCCCGCCACACAACAGGACAGCCTTGGGCACAGCGGGGACCTGCAGGCCCCCCCGCGCCGCGCTCGGGCTAAGCTCGTCGCTCTGCCACCGCTCAGAGTTGGGCTGAGGGTTTAGGGTTACCCACAGCCAGACAGGCAAAGCCTTCGCTGGCTGATGCTTCAGAAGCAGCACGGACTCCTACACTGCTGAACCCTCATTTCTGAGATGCTGCCAGAAGTCAGGGGACGGGAAACCCGTATGCAGGGATGCTGGGATCCTCCACTACTTCCAGTAAACCACCGCGCAGTCCCCTCTGCCGGTGCAGCTGAAGAGAAAAACAACAGAGAAATTAGATTGCTATATTCTCCTGCAGCTTTAGACAGAGGTGACACAGATTCCCTTTACTGCAGCCATTTTTCAGCCAAGCTTTAAATGGTTCAAGAGAACTTATTTCAGGTTATCACGGGAATGCCCTGCACAACAACATGGTGGCTCTGCTCCCAGCCTTCGCACTTGGCTCTGCAGGAACTTTTCCCTACATCACATTGGCCCTGGACCCTTCTTGAACCCAAGGCAACACAGAGGAGGCAGCAGATCTCCCTGGACACTGGGAGGGAGACTTGGCATTTGCAACAACATTTTGAGATCCACAAATAAAAGGTCTTGAAAAACACAATGGACTAAATCCCCAACTCATCTCTCAAACGTGGACTCAAACAGCTCACCACCGTAGGGACTCGGCTGCTCCAGGGCTGGCGCAGGAGCGGCTCACTGGCACAGGGCCACGAGGGCAGGCGGCAGCCCCATAACCCGGCCAGGGACCGGGAGCCCGGCCCGGGGCTGTGGGACACGCTGTGGGGTACAGGGGCAGAGCATTTGGGGGCTGGACAAGATGTGCTACAGGGGGCTTACAGAGGGGAAAGGGAGCGGCCCGGGGCTCTGGGGAGGAAGGAGCATGGGGAAATGGGGATGAGGAGATGAAAGGGGTCAGCGCCCGACCAGCACAGCCCCTTCTGCCCTCTTCTACACCCTTCCCGGGTGGGGGGCTCTGTTGTGTGCACATGGGGGTTCAAGTGCCAGCAGCTGGAGTTAGGCCATGGGTGACAGGCCGAGCCTTAGCCGCGAATGACAGCTCGCATGTCAGCACGGTCATGAGCAAAGACCACAGCAGACCAGCTGGCGAGTAGGTCAGTGGTTGGGGAGGCAGGTACATGTGTGCACGTGTGCTCCAGAGCAAGAAAACCAAGGGTCTGGGGATCTAGGTCCACCGCTGAGACCGTCAGGCATGGGATCGCACAAGACCCATTTGCACACACGTGTATCCATGCACAGGAGGCAGCTGGGGAGAGCCAGGACCCAGCTGCAGCTGCTGGGTGAACTGTGTGCCTATGCCCAGCTCCTGGAGGGGTGTACAGGGTGGGGGCAACACAAAAAAACAGCAGACAGGGCAGTTCCTCTTGATGCACCCAGCCCCGGCACTGCTCTTTCATATCCCCTTCTCACGCCAGCCGCAGCAATCTTCATGCCAATCAGGTAAGTACAGAGGTTGTGTCTATATAAGGGAAGACAGCTGAAGGACTGCATGCTACTCAGAAAACCCCAGCTTCCCGTTCAGTCCCCTTCAACCCACAACATCTTTTTTTTTTGAGTGACAACAGCAAACAATACCAGGAACATGACTTTAGTCAGCAGCGCAACAAGACAGACGAGGGCAAGGTGGGAGCAGCATGCGAGCTCAGCATGTCCCCTGAGCTCAGGTGGCACAACAGGAGGGTACAGGCTCCTCTCCGCGAGCAGCCCAAGACCAGCGTGCAGGGAACACGCTCCTACAGTCTCCCCAGATACTTCCCCACTCCTTGATCCTTTATCATGAGTCTCAGGATAGGTGAGGTTGATAAATCCCTAACCCAAAAGTACTGGCAGCTGATTTATAGGGAACAAGCTACTACGGCAAGGTGGCATTGCTGCTCAAAAGCTGTCATGTGTTAGCATGAGGGAACAAGCTGCTACAATGGATGTTCATCATCCCGTAAAGTGGGAAATAAAGGAGGAATAAAGTTTAGTCACCCTCCTTTATTTTATTTAAGTGCAACAATGCAGCTCACTGATTACTTCTTCTCAGGAGAGATGCTAACGTTATCCTGTTCGGAAAGTTTCTTTTTTGCTCAGGAAGGCTCCATCTGGAGCAGGAGAAGCTGCTTTAGGACATACTGACACAACCAGGAGGAAACCGCAGTCGTCTGAAATCCCCAGAGACAAGACCGAAACCTGACAGGATCCTGAGGAAAGAGAGAAGCTATGGATGGGGGCAACTCCAGGAATGAGAGGTCCCTACTGCTTTCTACCCACAGAAGCAAAGAGCAACCAAACTCATGACAGCTTCATCACAGAACCCTTCTGGAAATTTGAAAGCCACCGTGCTTCAGAGAAAGCCTGCTGTTGTCTTCAGCAAATACAACATTTCACCACAGAGTCCCAGGCAGCGCTACAGAAAACGCACTGCCTTCCAAACGGCCCTCCGTGAAGACCAAAGAGTGATCTCCAACCTGACGCAACCCCGGTCCTGGGTAGGTCTACACTGGCTCAGATCAGGAGAGACTCCTGAAGCCAAGCTCCTGTCACCGCTGCCCGCACGCTGGTTCACATCACGGAGCATGACCTGTACCCGCTCCAGATCCATCTAACCCAGAAAACACAACCGGTCATTATGTGGTGCTCAGCTGAAAGGTCTATGGCTGGAGCTGGCACAGCGCAGAAGGGGATCCTTGGTGCCAGCAGGTTCACCGACGGATCTGCTCCTGCTGGGCTCCAAGCCTTGCCGACATGGGCACCAACATTCTTTTGTGTTACCGATTTGCCTGTGCTGTTATTTCCACAGCACCAACTCAAAAGCCCTTTGGAGATTAGGGGAAGATATAGAGTCCGTTCTCCTTAAAAACACTTTTGACCTGGTCATGCTATTCCCAGACGGGGAACCCTGTGAGCCAGGACATTCGGTTTCTGTCCACTTATCCTCTCCTTTCACTCCAAACTGGGTCCATGTTTCCAAGCAGGAACCCACACGAACTCCACTTGAACTGCCACAGCCCTGAAACGGGCTTTGTCAGCTCACAGCTGCTCACCAGCAGGAGCTGGGTTTGTGAAGGACCTGTTTCTGAGGTTCTCGATGTTATTCTACTGGGGCTGAAGGGGGCTGCTACCATGGCAGGAGCTAACCAGAGCCCCGCTCCCCCCTGTCTGGGAGTCAGGTTCCCGACCAGGGACAGTTGCTGGGCTGACCACGTCCAGCACAGGGTGGCTGCGGCACAGAGCATGCTAATGCTCCCTCCCACGCGTCCTCCACGGTCACACAGCCCATTTGTCTCAGCCAGCAGAACCACCGAGCACCGTACCACGCTTCACTGCTGGAAAACACTGGTAAATCCCGGGATTTACTTTAACGTCTGGTAGGCTTTCCCTCTGGCAGAAGATCTGCAAATCCCACAGCAGCCTTGCCCTCCCCATCCAAGCCTAAGAGTGCACACTGCGCTGCTGGTGGGGCCACACAGGACAGGTCCCCTGGCCTCTCACTGCAGCTGGGGACATATCAGCAAGGTCACCCGATGCTGCTGCCTCGGAGAAGCCACACATCCCTCCTCCACCTCTTTAGCTCTGTGTTGTCCTGCGGGACAGGACACACTTTATTCCCTTCCCACCCTGTGAGCTTTATACTTTTCTCGCAATCCATCCTTCCCACGATTTTTGGGTTCCCTGTCCTCCTTCTCACCACAGTGCTGCGTTTCTCGTGCAACTCATCCACCTGCCTGCAGCACGTAAGCTGAGCAGGTGTGCTGCTCGCTCCTCTGCCCTGCAAGGCTCCTGCGGAGAATACAGGGCAACGCTGGCAGCCACACACCAAAGCGCTGCCCATCCTGCCGGTACCTGCTGCCCACACCCTCCAACCCGCATCTTGGTGCATGAGGTCGTCATCAGCGCTGCCCACATCCCCCAGGTCAAACTTCACGGAGCAATGATAAAGGAAGTCCAACAGTCAGTGTCCACCCAAAGCGAAAGCCCAGCACAGCTGGGGATTGGGAAGAGGAGGAAAAACCGCTCGCTCTCAGAGTATCCTGGGACTTGGAAATTTGACTGCTGGAGGAGAATTTCCTGCAGTCACAGCTCTGCTGCTCCCACCTTCACACGCCAGCAATAAGCACTTTCTGAGACAAGACCCAAAGTATTTCCTACCCTCAAGCCTGGGGCACTGCCCTCACCCACCAGTCTTCAGCTCCTCGCCCGGGCTCTTGCAGCCGGCTCCTCACCTCCCAGTCCTGCAAGCCGGCAAGGCAGGCAGCAGTGCCATGAGGGTCTGCAGTGCTGGAGATGACCTGCTGCATGAGGGTAGACTGAATTCAATGAAAGCAATACCCCATTTTAGTATCTATTTAAACTTGTAAAGCAGGTTAAAAGCGTTGAAGTTACTTTACATTTGTCCCTGGTTACCTTCCCACAGGGAAAAGGCTGCACACCATGCTCTCTGCGACGTGAGCGAGCTGCCCTGTCACCTAACTTCCCTGCCTGGGGAATAAATTACACCTATAAGTATTAAAACAATTCTGCAGCTTATCACATATAATAAAATGCTGGATGTGCCATTTACCACTTCCTAATGTACATCCAAAGGCTTTTTTATTTGGGATTTCTGCCCAGCTATCTATGAACAGTGGTATTCAACCCCTATATACATATATACAAATGAAGACTTCCTCAAGCCTTGCAGGATTGGTTTCACAAACTTTGAGTTCATTATTGAACTGTGATCTCTTCAGAGTATTTCAGGGTCCATGCAAGAATCGGCATTTGTCCAAGCACTTGATTTCAACACGCTTGGTTTCAGATGGAAAGTCAGTCTCGCACAAAGAGATCGTGCCCAGGAGAAAAGGGACTGATGAAGAACAAACGCTATGTTAGTCGTCATGCATGTGCTTCCGACAGGCAAAGACCTACTCGAGAACCTCATTGATCCTTTTATCTTTTGTCCTGTTACGGGGAACAGAGAAGGGAGAGGAAGGACAGGGACACTGGTCCTCCTTACAAGACGAAGGGTGATGGCCATAGTCCTGGCTGAATCGATTCTAGGAGTAACTCTTAATTTTACATGCTGCCTTCCTGGGGCAGAGCAGTCTCCATTCCCCTCTTGGTGGGCAGTGCTCTGCTGTGCCCACACACAGATGATCTCCACAGGCTGGCCTGGAGAACATCACCAGAACAAATCCATCATCCACAGAAACAGCTGTGCACTAGACTTCAAGTTGACTAAAGCAAAGCATTTATTAGGATCCAGCTGGTAGATACCACCCTTCCCCCAATACATACTCCTTAAGATATCAGGAGTATTTCCTCAGAGGAGTTGGATTATCCATCTTCTCCAGTTGTACAAGTAGAAATATATAAAATTGGACCTAGAACTGGACCAACAGCTGAAAATAATGGTTGCAGACAAAATACCCAAGACGAATTCATGGACATTGCACACGCATGGCAGCTCACCGCTCACACTGGGGCAGCAGCTCTGTTCCCCAGGCACGACACGCATTTCCACAGCATTACTCATTTTCTCATTATAACCATTCTCATCTTCTGCAGTGAAGCTCTGAACAGGCAGCATTGGCCTTCAGACAACAGCCAATTTTCCTAGTCCCCTGAGTGTGTCTCCTAAACCCCAATTACTCCAAGCCGCTGCCTCAGTATTGCAGGGACATCCAAAGAGCCTGGGAAAGGGAAGCAGGATTCAGGGATTGACGAAATGGTGAGTGGAGATTATACTGAGAATACTGTTACCCACCTCCAGACTGTAGAAGTTTTCCAAGGAGGAAAATAATGGAAATGCTTTCAGGAAAATCCTCCATTTGAACTGGGAGTGCTCCAGGTCCACAGCACTCGCACTCTGAAACTGGAAGTCAGATGGTGTTAAATTCTGTAATTGCCCTTTAACACCAAGGATGTGTCTGCTTTCCATGGGCTGACAAAACTAGGATGAAAGCTGTGACTCTTTTTAGGGGAGGTGTGGTGGTTTGGGGGTTTTGGTTTCAGGGGTTTGTTTGGTTTTTTGGGGGGTTTTTTGTTTTAGTAATTCTGCAAGGTTATCTATCCTCCTTGAGCTACACCCGGTGCTCTCATTGGATCCTGGCTACAGAGAGCCCTTCATCTCCCAAACTGAAATTACCTCCTCCGCATCACTTCAGGCAGTCACACCATCATCCTACCAAAATGAGAACAACAATGCACTTACTTTAGCCACACACACTTTCTAGACCTTCATTCCCAAGATGTTTACTTCTCACCTTCCACTTTATGTGGACTCACAAACACTTTACATACCCACGAGCTATGAAAGAAAATGGCACCTTTTATCATGAAAGCCAGAAAACCCCAGTTGGAGGAGCCCAGGCAGCGCTGATACCAGAAAGCATCGCTGTCCCCACACCTTTTCCTCACCCTACTCCAGCCTGGCATACTCCTCTCGCTGTTTGGCAGGACTTCACGGCTCTCAGCTGCTCGATGACTGAACAGCCTCAGCTTTCCATGGCACATCCTGCTGCATCCTTAGCTAGGAACAGATTTCTCAAAGCAAATGATTCAGAGGACCAAAGCCCCTGTACTTTCATGAAACACTTGTCTCATGACTTTACCCAGCAACAAGCCTGCAGCATCTGAATTTCTAGAGAAACAGTACTTGCAGTGCCATCTACTCAGTCTAGTGTGCTGAGACTGTGTCAGATGACTGATCATATTTATTCTCCTTGGCCTGATGCCACCTGGGATTTTTCATGTTCAGAAGAAAGGGCCAAGATATGCCCACAGATACGTGGATGCTTATGAAGCACCTTTATGAAAAAGTAGCCACTTTTTTCTTGGGCAAAACCTTCTCTGAAAAGGCCAAGACCATAACGAAGCAGAGGTTATGACACTTACCTTGGGGAGGTCTGCCTAACTTCTATATCGATTATATATGATCTGGATAACCTTACTATTAGACCCTTCAATGCACCTCTGAGCAAGTCAGATGATAGCTGCATACCTCTGAAGTGGCATTTTACAGCACTCAGTCCATTCTTGCCAAAAAAACCCAGTTCTCTAGGGTTTATTTTTATTTGTTCTCTAACAGGCCTGGTGCAGCCTTCCTCTCCTTCAAGTTCTGGAGGAGCCAGTGTCAGCCAGCCTCTTCTGCACCCACCTCCAGGGCTGCACTCTGAACATTCAGACAAGTAAAAAACCCCAAAACCCAGCAGTGTCATTCTGTACTTTGCCGAGAACAGAAAAAAGCAGCGTTAATGTCACTAATAAGAACGATATTAAATGCCCTCTTGAGCGTCCGTCTCCATAATCCTGCTTCAGAAGATGGCTATTTCAAATGACTAGTTGCTCCATGGTCTTGAATTCTGGCCTTTTGTTTCCCTCTGAGGTATTAGCTGAGAAAGTTCCATAAATAAAGCCCTGACGCAGAGACAGCTGGCCAGAAAAAGTGGCAGGAATTTTCCCTGCTGCCCAGCACCCACAGGCTTAGAGCTATGCTTCACCACCCTCAGAAACACCAACCATCACGCCGGAGCAAAACCCCGCGCAGCAGAGGCTGGAGGTGGCCATCGCCATGCAACACACAGAGGTGACAGAAGAAAGTAAGTTCCTTCGATAGCAAGAGCTCCCTACCTGCAGATCGCAGACAGTCCCGCCACTGCAAATTCCACAGCCAGCGCTGAAGGATCACACCGGCTTAAACCACAGTGCCTTGGAAAAACCCACCAGAACCGAGCTGCCCCAGGGGAGGGCAATGTAATAAACCCCTCCATGGCCACACTCCTGAATTGAGGGGCTCTTGAAGTCCACATCTTACCTATTTCTCATGCTCTCTACTATCCCTCAAGTGTCATGTTAAACTGGGAGACTGCAGGTGGAGACTAGGTTTCAGCACGTTTGAACAGAGCGCAGCATCAGTCGGTCCTGGGTGAAGCTCTCCGAACAAAGCAGCTCAAGCAGCAGCTGGAGCTACTCCTTGAACTGTTCGTTCTGACAAGACACAAGTCCAAAACATATGGCAAACCTCAACTTCATGCATCAGCATTTTAAGAAAAGTACAAAATCCTGACATCCTCGATGGAGAGGAATTTCCAAGAGATGCAACATTTTTAAAAGTTACTTCTATATAAAACACGAGCTGTCAAGAAAACTTAAGGTCAAAAGAAGAGAATCAATATTCCCATCCTCTGCATTAATATGATGTTAAAGTGACCTCCATTGCCAGGACTTAAGAGAGGAAAAAACAAAACAAGGATACAAAAGAAAGACGGTAAGGTTAGAACAGTAAAGATGCAGATCATTATGGGAAACAAGCAAAGCAGCTTCCAAACACAGCCAAAACCCAGTCCAAACAGAGAGGAAAATAAAAAGTCAAGTGAAAACATGGACCAGGGTCCAGACAGCTGAGAGAAACTTGGAGAGCCTGAAACCAAAGGCAGAAGAACAAGAAGTTTCATTTATTGAACCAGCAGGAGAAATCCCCCACAAAGAGAGTCACACACTGCTGGGCCGCTAAAAAGCAAGGAATCGGGTCAGGAGAAACAGGTCACAGCTTCAGGACGCACAAGGTTTGTTTGCAGTGCCACTGTCCCCCTCTCCTCTGGCTGCCCAGAGCCACACCAGCACCAGACCTCCACGGGGGCAGGACACCAGGGCAGCACTTTTGCTTGCCAGCGACACTTCACAACACTGACAATGCAGACCAGTCCAGCACAGCCTCTGCTTTACGGAACATGTTCAATGAAATCCTCAGACAGGACTTTATGCTTTCCGATCCACGGAGATATGTTTGTCGTGCTGAGCTGTCAAGGAAAGTGGCACTAGAACGGACTGGAAAACTAAAAATGCATGCAGTGACCAAAACCAGCCAGGGTTTACCCTGCAACTGAAGTAACAAAAACATGAAAGATCTCCCCTGATGCCACAGATTCACCTTTTGTTCCCAACTAATTTTTAAATAAATAAAATTACAAATAGAGGTGTTCCTCTGACTCAAAACCACAGGGCAATCCAGCAGAAGACACGGACAGACAAGCACCGGCTGCGAGACACACACGTCAATACTCTGATACACTCCCAAGAAACTTCAGGAAAAGAAACCTTCCTTGGTTTGCCTGTACTCAAGTCAACTTCAAGATGTCCATGGTGCACAACAAGGGCTTGCGGCCCAGCAGGAGCTTTCAGCCGAGACAACACTTGGCTGTCTTAACTCTCTTGGTCCAGCCAGTCTCCCAGCACTGAACCCCACTGCTACCGGCTGTACCCCGTGGCAAGAGCAGTGACTCAGAGCTGCCGCAGCAGGAACAGCGTCCCCTGACCTACCCCAACACCAGCACTTCAGGAGAGTCTTTCTGAATCGATCCCCTTCCCCGGCAGGTGGCAGACAGGAACGGCAGAGATATGTGCCCAGAGGAGGAGGTGGTGTCCAGGTAATACGTGCTCAGAGGGAGAGGAGGACACAGGTAATATGCAGCCAGGCTGGGAGCACTCCCGAGAAGCTCCCGAGATGGGTGCTGGGAGCAGCGCAAGCTCTGGACAGGACTAGACCCATCACTTGATGTCTGCTGACCCTGAACAGAAACGGGCACAGCAGACGCAATGCTAATGGCTTGGCACACAAGTTGGACTGCTATAGCCCCAAAAGCCAACGGCCGAGTCCCTCAAACACACCTCGCATCCAGATGCAAGCTGCATAGCTCTGCAGCCATGCCCAGCATTTCCCCTTCGCCCCCAGGCACACAGCTCCAAATACACTGATGTTTTGCTCAGTAATAAAATGAACGCAAAGTTGATATAATGGTATTCCAGGTGTCGGAGATGGAAGAAGCCTGCTGAAGCAGCCCTCCTCTAGCCAAGCTCCTCTGGTCAAAGAGGCAGCTCCGTGGCTAGGAAGGAGGTCTCAGATGCCAGTGGCACAAACACACTTATGGAGACCTTTCTCCAGGCATGACACAGAACAGACACACAACCTCTGCGTTTCAGCCCAACACCTTGTTAAAACACACTGGGCTACTTCAGACTGCATGGCACTTACACACTCAGATACTTGCAGGCATATGTCGTCTTAGTAACTGCTTAGCCAGCTTAAACATATTTCAATCTTCTCATCACGCCAGGTGTATGAGCCCGCCTGAACCAAGCGCCCTTCCAGAAGCAAGGGCCCCGAGCTGAGCACAACAGCAGAGGCACCGTCCTGGCACAGGGAGCACAGCAGTCCCGGCTCCAGGGATTCAGGAAGCCCGAACCTCAACCGTGTGCTGTGCCTGTTCGCCTTCTCCAAACACCGGCACTCCAGGCTGCTCTCACCTGCCGGAGAGCACGGCTCTGCCCTGCTCCCTCAGAAAAGTCTCTGATTGTTATTACAGAAAAGTCGAATTTCATTCTGAAGTGAATCACAGCAAGAGCTGAGCAGCTCTCCAAATTATTTTTGTGCTTTAAGATACTGGCAACTCCTTTCTCTCAATTTCACATCAGCTGCAAATGTTAACAACACACAGTTCTCTCCCAGCCTCATTAAGGGAGGCTATAATTAACATCTATTCCAAAACCTGCTACAGTGGTGCCTCACTACCAACCCTCCCCTGCACAGTTTTGCATAACTGGTTGTTTACATCCTTCAACTTCCAGCTCACAAAAGCACCCGCACTCCCATTGCCGCCGCTTTCTCCTGCGCAGCAACAGCAGCATCCCTCACTGAAGTGACTGCGTGCCTGGAGAGACGTGGTCCTCAACCCCTCCTCGGTCTGCAAACACCTGCGGCTCGATTGCACTGCCCATGCTCAGCCCGTATCTGCTGGGGTGATGTCTACGATTTCAGGTCAGAATTCAGGTACCCCTCAAACAGAGAAGCGCACGATCACTCCCCTCCTTTTAGGGGAAAAAAGCGCTGCCTGTGCCCACCGTTAGCAGCAAACTCCACGGACTGCCCGTTATCACGGCCCACACAGGTCGCTGATCTTGATTTTAACTGCACCATCAACCACACTGTAGATGTCCCGAGGAATAAGGCTGCGTTTTCCTTACCCAATTTAACAGCTCAAATAGATCTAGTGAACAGGAAACATCACACTACAGCTAGGTGCCCAAGTTTAATCTCCAACCTGGGCCAAGTAGGTGCACACAAGGCATGGATTTAACTGCCACAGCCTGCACCCTGCAAGCTTCCTCTGATGTGTCTGTCGATTAGGGCTGGTCCGTGTGGTGCGGCAGCACCTTCTTTCCTAGCATCACTGCAGGTATTCTCATCCACATAAATATCTATTTTAAATAAATATCTATGATAACCCATAGGAGTCACTCCTGCGGATAATTACTGCATAAATCAGCATGGGTCTCCTTCTCATTAGGAGGGTAAACTGGAGCAGCCTATCTTTGGTACACCACGCCTCACCACACATATTGTCTGACCTCCTTCCTAACTAGGTCTGCTAAATTCACACCTATCTCATCCAAGGCTCATCTCTCCTGGTTTCTAATCACCCGCTTTCCAAAGAAATCCCTGCTGTACCAGTCCGGCTGCTGACCAAGTCCGAAGTGCCATCCGATGTCCCACTTCCTCACTGACAACATTCATCCTGCACGTCTCAGATGACATGCGAATCCCCAAGAACCGCAGTTTCACTCATTTCTAAATACAACTCATGACGCATCCCCTTGCCGGTACCCCGCTGCCACTGTAGCCGCTCCTCCAGAAGAAGCTGAAGCAAACAATTGTCCTCCAGCTTCGCCCCGGTCGGTGCGGAACAGAGATGTTGTGTTCGAAGGCGAGCGCAGGACAGTATCCCCACTCTCCGCTCGGCAGCAGACACGGCAGCAGCTGTGCTGACCAACTCTCCCACCCCTGTGCTCCCACAGCCCGTCAGGGCAACCCTCAACCGCGCCGGAGCGACAGCCAGCACGGGGCAGCCAGCGTGACGGGGGCAGCCGGAGCAGATGTGCATGCACTCTGTGCCGTGTTATCTGCCCAGGGTTCGAGCTCCTCTCACCCGCCTTGGAGCGATGCATTTCCAAGTTCACCATTTGAACGATACAGCCAAAACCTGACAGATGAAGACAGAGGTAACCAGCACCGATTGCCGCAGTTGTGCTCGTGCACTGCACTGGGACAAACAGCTGTCCTGGAGCAGTACATGCCACGGGTGTTGACGTGAGCACGTTTATCCTACAACAACTACCGGGGTGTTAAAGCCAAAGGGGCACCTGGTCCTAGCACTGTGCCTTGAAAACGCCTGCTGGTTCTCCACGTACCCAGCACTCCCCAACAGCCTGACCAGGCAGTCTTGCACGTAATTCACTATGGGCTTTTCCCGGTCTCAATTAATAGACGTACATCTCAGTTCTCAAAACATTAGGTGCATGACTGCAGCTATCTAAAACAAAACCAAACCAAGAAATATTAGGGTAAAGTCCCTAAAATGAGGGCAGAAGTCTTTTCCCACTCTAAGAGAGCAACGTTATCACAGTTTTGGAGCAGAGTTGACTGGGAGGCTGCCGAAAGGACCGGTGTGCACCAGGCCAGCCGGTGCTGCCCGCGGAGGCAGCGTACATGGGCAGAAGGACCCAGACTCGCCCCGGGGTCTGCAGGAGGTGTTTCCCTCCAGCCGGAGGGCCAAGGCCCAGCAGCATATCACAGTCATGATCCCTCAGGTCAGAAGGGGTCCAAGCCCAGGGCAGGGTGAACAGCACCTCCGGAAGGGCACTGGTCCTTCTCGCTCGGCTTCGATGCCAGAGCAGCATCTTTGGAAAGGGTGCGACTCTGGCAGACTGAGAAGCGTGGTTATCTGGGCAATCAGCACATTTTGGAGCCCTCTGGTTTGGGGAAGAAAATACCATACAGAGAAGAGGTAAGCAGCCTGACTAGCTTTCTGCTCCACTTCCTACAGCTACCCACAACACAAAAATGTCAACTGAATAGAGACAGAGAGACTCGGTTTCTCCTCCCCAAAAAACCTCCTGCTGCATCATCTTGATCAAAAAACATTCAGAAACATAAAAATAACGTGCAAGACCATCCAAATCTCAGTTACAAGGCAGCAACAGCTGCCAAATATGCAGGCTGTTCCCTGCAGACTGACACGTGGCACTTTTGAGCCACACCATAAACAAAAACCAGTTTGAATCAGTGCGAGAGAAAGGCCTTCGCTCCTGGGAGATGAAGGGCCCTCACTCACCGCTCCTCCACACACCCGACCTCCACCACCTGCCCCTTCCCACCAGTAACTGCTGACACCTTCACCAAACCCTCCCTGCCTCATTTTTTCCAGTTGCAAAACTAGAAGGGATGAACACCCGTCAGACGTTGGAAAGACACATTCCTAGAAGCAGGATGATCCCTGCCCCAAGGCACTTGCAGGCTCCCAATGTGTGGTTTGACATAACAAGAGTATTTAGTGGTCAAAAGCTTTACAACCACAGAGAGGAAGAGACAAGCAGACCGGCCCCGGAAGGCTTCATGACACCATCACAGCAAGAGGTGGAAGAAAAGCTCCCCAGGCTCAGCAGTACCGCCCCACTGCTCCTCTGATCCCCCCAGGCATCTTGGGGTAACCGAACCGAAGGGGTTTTCACAGTGAACTGCTCCTCCTGCCCCGGCACCGCAGCAGGAGCTCCCACGGGGCACACAGCTGGGCAGCCTGGGGAACTCCAGGGCACATTCCTACCTCCGGCCAAGTCGGTTTTGTTTGTCCTTTTAGCATCCATAAAAGCGCAGCTGCTTTTCAAGCCTAGCACCACTGCACTAGAAGAAACGGGAAAATGAAACTCGCTGCAAACAAAGTCTTCGGATTCTGGCTCACACTGAGCTCACACGAGCTCAAGTGAGAGAAACAAAAAAGAAATTTGCAAAATTGTCACTGGCAGTAAACAAAATATTACTAACGGTTCAAGATTCTGGTTACAACATATGTTTCAGACTGATGCTTCTCCTCATGTTCACCCACTTTCCCAAAACTGACACAGGTGTTACGCAGCCGTGCGAACACCAGCTGCCCTCTCAGCAACGGTCACAACAACAGGAGTTTCTGGCAGTGAAATCCAGCCGGCCACAGGAGAGTCTCCTCACAAAATGGGGAGAAAAGACTACACCAGAGCATTAAAGCATTCGTCCCAATTCATCCTGCACAGGTATTGCTCCAGGCCCAAAACGACTCATCCCACACTGATATAAAATATATTTATTCCCCCATGAAAAAGGAGGATCACCCAAGACGGGGTAGACAGAATTTCCATCTTGTGTTAAGTGACATCCCAGGTTTACAACTCACGGAGGTGAGCGCGTGGAAAGCTTTACACCGAGATGCTTCTTGTGCCATATTTAGACCTTTTCAAAGCATCATCCCACTCAGTGACCTTTCGGAAACAGAGCTGCCGACTGCATGAGACAGCCGCAAGGGCTCCGGCTGCCCCGGCACCTCCGGGAGAGGCTGCCGGCACGTGTCAACCGAACCAAGCTCCAGCAGCGACAGGAAGCAGCCACAGAAAGAGGTGTAGGTAGGGAGACGTGGCGGCAGGGAGAGAAGAGAGGCCTCGCCGTCCTGCGCAGACCGCGGCACAGCAGGAAACAGGCACCCGAGCAAGGCCCGATGCCAGCCAGCTTGCCCCGGGCGCAGCCGCAGCTCGTGTGCAGGCTGGCGACGAGCTTGCAGAGTCAAGTGAGCCCAAGAGGGTTTCGGAAGCCGCGAGACTATCACCCGGCAGCACCCACGCAGGCGCTGGTGTGCCCGTGACAGCAGCAGAAGACAGGCTGCGGCTCTGCTGCCGGGACAGCTGGAGCGTTCACACCTATGCCCTACAAGCACCACGCTGCTGGCCCAACAAAGCAGGATGGACTTACACAGCCATGAAGAAACAGCAGCAGAGTCCACACAGCACAAACGATGGCTTTCAGGGCCTGCTGTCTCAGAAATCTTCGGCGACCACGGGATTAATCTCTTCACATCTACAGAAGTACCTCGAGGAAACTGGAAGTGCTGAGGCCTGGTGAAGACAGGGAACTGCTGGACTAAACCCATCACCCTATCCATCAGACCTGGCGCTGGCTGAAGGAAGATCTAATCCCATGCCACTGTCAAGCATCTGACTCCCTGGTTTTTGATCCAGAGCACACAGAGCCTCTCTTCCTGGGCAAAAGTTCAAAGAGAACAAGACAAGTATTAATAGAGCATCTGGGATCAGAGGAGCTGCAGTTCCCAGACCGACCAGTGCAGCTGGGATGCTGTGGCATGGGGGCTGGCAGCTGCCAGGAGTAGGGTGACCCCCTTCGACAGGCATCCATGCCGATCACTGCAATACTCTCGTTTCAAGCAGCCAGGTAACCGGACAGAAGACAGGCAGCTTTGCACATGGCATGTACAGGGATTACATCCTCTCCTTCCGAGGTACTCTCTGCAAATATTTGTAGAGCAAACAGAGCTCGCTGTTAGCAACCGCTGGAGGCATTTCAACGTATGGGGCTTTTTTGCTAGATGTGTGCATTACAAGAATCCAGTCTGAGTCAAACCAATGAGTCACTTGGCCAGGTCCACACATGACAGAATGAAGCGTATTTTTACTGCCAGTTAGAAATGCCTCCCACCAGAGAGAGCTGCATGGACAACTTGCAGCAGCAGAGAGACTGGCACTCTCAGGCTGAAAAATGACTCAAAACACAGGTGGGACAGTAGCAGGACGAGCCATGAGAGCTCTCCTCTGCCCAGCGGGTTTACTTCAGCTTCTCTGGCTTTCAGCATTAGCTCCTCACTCCAGGCATCGGCTCCAGCTGCGCAGTGAAATCCCAAGAGGCAGAGGAGCTGCAAGTACCTCGGAGCAGCACAGGATGCATCGCGCCTGCGCCCTCATTCCTCAAACGGTCTGCACGGGGCCTGCAGCACCAGAAGCTGCGTCAGAGACTTCACAGAAAGAGACAGCACCAAGCATGGAGGCAGCTTCCTCTCAGCATCCACCCTTACCTCCCACAGAAGCTCGAAACCAGAATTAATGTGTCCAAACCCCAGCCCCAACTGCGGGAACAGCAAGGCATTCTGAAGAAGCTACGTTTCAGTACAGCAAGAGTACGCTAAATGTAGCATGACACTCCCATCTGCACAACTGCAAAGTACAGAAAACACTGCAACCTCCGCAGCTCAGCTGAGGCCTCTGAGCAGCCTCACCATCCTCCACACTACCCCCTCACAGAAAACCAGCACTCCTCCCAGGCTGTCCGCGCCTTGGGAAGCAGCAGCAATCTCATTTTTGGCTCAGACAGCGGCAGGCATTGCAGGAGGGTCTGCATCTACCAGCACGCTGCTCAGCCGGGGCGGCGAACCACACGGAAGCAAGCCTGGGGTCACGCAGCGGTGCAGCAAGCACTAGGGCATGCCACCGGGGACACACAGGGTTGCCATCCCATGGCCTTGCCATCGCTCCGGGCCTCCAACAGTACACCCAAGGTTTGAGCAAACGTGGCAATCCACTGGGGAAAACCCAAGGAGATCCTGAGCTGGGGCCCTCGGCTCCCATCACCTACCGCCTGCCCAGCTGAAGGATTTTCCCTCCTCCCATGTTGCATTTTACCTGGGGAGGGAACCTCAGAGGTTTGGTCAGAACCTGCAGCACCCAGCAAACGCCAGGGTTGGGGAGGGCTGGACAGCTGCAAACTCGGGACATCGACATCGACAGAAACAGCAGCAGATCGTCAATGGCTTATTCAGAAATGCATGTACTCTAAATCCCCCCCTTTTTTGTTTGTTTGTTTTCTAATTCCCCATGGGGAAGAGGCCATGCCTCATTCAGCGCTCCATACAGAAAACTCCAAGATAAGCCCTTCACCCATGCTAAACATGTTTTGAAACTGAGCTGTTCTGGACTCTTAGGCCACGGGGGATGCACAGAGAAAAACCTCTCAGATCCCGAGGCAAAAAGCAGCCAGAAGTCCTGGCTTTGCAAAGCAGTCATTTGTCTGCATCAACGATAAGAGCCAAGAGATTTAAAAACATCCATTTACAGAGAATAATGTGAGCAATCATGACACAATATGACAAACACTCACATATGAAAAGACTCATTTCCCGCTGCCAGGGCACATTTAACTCCGTACATTTACCCGGAGCCCCGGAAGCACACAGCCCCTCTCCCAACACAAGCGCACAGACGCAGGAGCTGGCTCGGTGCACAGCAACCGTGGCTGCAGTCACAACCGACCAGGACACACGGGCACCAGCGTCAGGCAGCCACAGCTTCTTCTCACTGTAGCGTGTCAGTACTCTGCTTCCCTCAACGCAACCCCTGCAACCCAGTGGCTCAGCACACCGGAGCGGGGCTCGCAAAACTGGAGGAAGAGCGGCTGGATGCCTGTCCGTCCCGCTCATGGTCACACCGGCCGGCCACAGGATCTCACGCTGCACCACGAAGACACCAGTTTCACAGCCGGACGACACGTTTCTTGAAAGAGTTAACGGTCCCTTTTCTCATCCTTCCAGATGAGCAGAACACCAGCAGAGATGCTGCTTCCAGTAGTCATCGCCAGCCTGCGTGTGACAGGGAGGACCGGGCCCCTTCGGGAAGATAACGCTCTGCACCAGGAGCAGATGCCAACTGTAAACCCCAGCAAACATCGCAGACGCACTGGACCCCACCATCGCAGCACCCAGCGCCTCCAGCCAGCCCCACGGTGGCTCTGCCAAGCCCCGCTTGCTGCCCCGCTCCAGGCCTCAAATCCAACTCTCTCGCTTTCGGTTTTGTTCTGAAAAAAGTGCACTGAGCTATGTTAGCACCTTATGAGGACAGGCTGAGAGAGTTGGGGTTGTTCAGCCTGGAGAAGAGAAGGCTCCAGGGAGACTTTATTGCGGCCTTCCAATACTTAAAGGGGGCTTGTAAGAAAGATGGGGACAGACTTTTCTGTAGGGCCTGTAGTGATAGGACAAGGGGTAATGGTTTTAAACTAAAAGAGGGGACATTCAGATCAGATATACGGAAGAAATTTTTTACGATGAGGGTGGTGAAACACTGGCACAGGTTGCCCAGAGAGGCGGTAGATGCCCCATCCCTGGAAGCGTTCAAGGTCAGGTTGGACGGGGCTTCGAGCAACCTAATCTAGTTGAAGATGTCCCTGCCCATGGCAGGGGGGTGGGACTAGATGGCCTTTAAAGGCCCCTTCCAACCCAAACCATTCTGTGATTCCATAATTCTATCTCTGGAGACGATGCAGAGCTACCTCAGGTCCCACCACCCCAGCAGACCTTCTCCTTTCACCATCCCCAACTGCAAACCCACCCCTGCCCAACCATTAATCCTACTGGCACATGAACTCCTGGGCAGCCACAGCACCTCACCGCATGCAAACGTGTCTGTGCCGAATGCACCCGTCCAGGCTGCGGGCAGAGCAGAGCCCCCTCCCTGCCTGCGCCAAGGGTCCCACCTGGGTCTCGTGCAGCCGAGCCCCCCCACCGGTTCCCCCCTGCAGCGCTCAGCCCCGGTTTGTTTACAGCTGGCGGGGAGGTGCTGGCATAACATGGCACAGCCGTGGCAGCAGCAGCCTGCCGCCCAGGCTACGGCTCTGCCGAGACTAACCCAACCTGTAAAGCAATTAGTCACTCACAGATGAGAGCTGCGTGCCCTTCCTCCAAACATTATCTAAGCTCCCTGTAGGGAGGGGGAATGCGAAAACAGGACAGCACGCAGGGAGTAAGTGTTGCCATATTGATCCCAAAAATCACATAACCAGTATCAGTCAATCTTCACATCCTTAGCGGAGGGATCCTTGGGGGTGCTCGGGAGGGCTTGGCACATCACTCGGACACACGTCTTGATTCAAACCGCCTGTCACACAGCTCTCGAGAGCGCTTGGGCACCTGCAAACTGGGATGGGAAAGGGTTTTGCTTTAGCTGTCCCTGGCCCAAACAGACATCTATGCGGTGCTGGCCAGTGTCGTTCTCTGGCAGAGGATGCCCCAACTCTTGGGTACCTCACCCTGGCAAGGTCACCTGTGACTGTGTTATCTCAGCAGCAAGGAGGCTCGGGCTCTGCAGCAGAAGCTCCCCATGGTGTACTGGACACACGTCCTCCCCACCTCGTAGTTTTGCCGTGCTTGAGGAAGACCGCTGCGTGTCTTCTGTCGACCACCCCCGATAGAGGTACTGAGTTCTTTGCTGTGCCAGCAGCCAGGGCCAAAAAGCCCACTTGAGTTGTACAAAGCGGAGTAGATCACAGCCACTTCTTACCACGGACGAACACCCTTGGCTGCAGAGTGACCCCCGCGGGCCCCAAGGCAGTGCTGACATCTCCATCTGCAATCCTGGGGAAGCGGCAGCCCCACAGACCTCAAGCAGCTCTGCTCAGCTGAAGCACAACCTAGGAAAGGCCTGCAACTTTCAATTACATCGCTAATTAAAACAGGACTATAATCTAAAAGCATTTTGCTGGGAGCAGAGCTAATAACACCATACCTCTGCCTTCTGGTTCGAGGGCCTCTCAAACCCGAGGCCAGCAGCTGAGCTCAGGCAGGTTCGGGCTAGACACAGACACATTTTTACTGGGACAGCCACCACCGGCCAAGTGCCACAGCTGGCGGCAGGTTTTTATACTACCAAAACCTGCTAATGGTTTCCAAGTCAAGGCTGGATGATTTGCCAAGGTCCGTACGAGCCCAAACACAAGTGCGTTCAGCTCAGTTCTCTGGCCCATATGCTACAAATGAGATTTAAAATTTAAGAAGTGAACATTTAAGTCAGAGGAATACAATTCATTAATTGTGAGCTCTTTCCTTTCTAACGTCCCACTGCGATTAACCACTTCACCTCAGAGCACTACCCGTCTTCCCCAGACAAGCCTCAAATGACACTAGGAAGATGCGTGGCATTTATTGTTCCCATCCGAAACTCAGGTTTCTGAGTCCCAAGACAAAGAACACAAGAATAAAGTGCTCACCTGCTCCATCCCTATCAGTTACTAACCGCTACGAACCACCACCAGCTTTACGCTGCAAATATCAGCCACGGCTCTGTGAGGGAGGCTGAGATGAGCAAGAAGATGCAGAAGGAAATGCTCAGAGGCCCCAGAGACAGCACTCAGAAGCGAGGCGAAGCTGGTACAGCTGCAAAGCATCACGCCAGCCCTCCATTTGCTCCCAGAGAGGCTGCCGCATCTGCTCCCAGACGGTGCAGCCCTGGGCAGCCCAATTCCCGCAGGCAGTCCAACCCGTGCGCACCGGGGGGAAAGAGCAACCCCTTCCCGCTCCGATGCTACGGGACGCTGGGACACTGGGGGCCGACGCCTGCAATAATAATAATAATAATAATAAAACACCCCACCACCTGATCAGACGCTGCTCAGAAAACATCAAAACTCTGATCCGGGCTGCCTGCCCTCTGGCCCAAATGCCTTCCTGAAACTGGACCTTTATCGGAGCTGCACGCCACGCTACCCAGAGCTCCTGTTTTCCGCAGGGGAGCCCCAGCCTGCTCCGGAACTGGAGAGACACAGGACCAGTGATGGGTGTTGGGATCTGCACTGAGCATTGCAAACACTCGTATCCGTACGACCGTGCAGCTGCTGTGAATGTTAACTAAGCTCTCTGCCTCAACAACTTCCCGTAACAATCAAACCCACGGCTTAACAGGTGCTGCGTGGAAAAGGATTCCCTCTCCTCGGCTCCAAGCACACACTTAAAACAACTCCAGCCAACAGCCTCTTCTTCTGTGAACGTGCAATTTGGGGAACAGATGCTCTCGGTGTGCGTTCTGCAAGAAAGTCCTTCTTTTAGGTAAACTTAGCCTCACTTATAATGCTGACAAAGCTCATTTTTACCAAAACCAGTTGGGTGCAGGAAGGCAGAAGAAAGCATCACGGAAAGAGTCCCCAGACAAATAAAACCCCCGCGACCAAGACAACCACCCCCAGCACCCGAAGACAAGAACAGGCGTGGGCCGAGGACAGAGGGACGAGGCCTTTCAACAGGAGCCTCCGAGGCCGCGGTGTCAGACAATCCCCGGCCCGGCACCCACCCGGGCCCCACCTCCCCGTCTGGCGGGGGGTTTTGGTCAGCCCCCCTGCCACATCCCAGCGCGCGGAGGGCAGAAATCCCCCACCCCAAACCAACGCCAACCACCGCTTCCAGAGCGGTGACGGCCCGACGAAGGCTCGGGCAGGGGGGCGGGGGGCGAAGCCTCTAAAATTACAGAAACCGTAATTTGGCAGAACCACGCACAAGCGTTCCTGGCTGCCGGCAAACGGGCAAACGTAAGCCCCGGGGACGGGGCAGGCGGAGCTGCGCACACCCAGCGACGGCCCTTCTCCCCCGGCCTGTCCGTCAGGGGCTTCACGGGGCCCGCGGGTAACCAGCCCGGGGGAAGCGGCCCGAGCCCTGCCCGGTGCCGAACGGCCCTCACCGCGGTCCCGCGCCCCGGGCCGGGCCGCCTCCCGCTCCAGACGGGCGGCCCCGTCGGGCCCGCCCGGTTGAAGGGCCCCGGCCCTCACACCCACCCGCC
>VYZV01031125.1:10793-47109 GCA_013401275.1 Pandion haliaetus | reverse complement strand
GCTTAGCTGTGCTTCTGACATGGCATTTCCAAGGTGGAAATCCAAAGAAGAAAGCAAAAGGAAGATTCCGAAATTCCTAAATGGCAGTGAGGGACCACTCCACTAAATGTTGTTTCTAAGGGCTTGCTCCTGATAGTAGACTGTGTTTAACAGGAGTTTGTTGCCAGAAATCTCCATTTAAAATTCTTAGCCACTCATGCAATATATTTATTACTTTCCCATTAAACGTTATGTCCCCAAAATAACAGTATGGATGTATTATGGCCATACACGAGGGACTATTTGATAAAGGTATTTTTAATGTCAGGTGAAAAAATGTGTTCATGTTGAAAATTACGCTGATGAGTGAACTCTTCTTTGAATCATATAATGGAGAAATCCCTTACTAATGTCCTGGGGGAACTGCTGACAATGTGTAATAATTTCTGGTTCAGTGCAGCAGATTACAAGATATCTTGCATTTTATGAAATTCAGGCAAGTGCTTCTTCTGCACTCTGAGGTCCATCTGTGAGCTTCCTGGTACGCTCCCCAAAATTAAAGGGCCTGCAACACACCTTTTTTTAGATGCAGTATATAGCTGTGGCTGTAAGATTACTAAAGTAGTGTGTGACCTTCTGCTTTACTGCCTTCTACTCCCAATAGTTCAGCTTCTCCAATTATGTAGTGTTTGTTAAATTCACCTTTGAAGTGAAATACAGTTATTTCCAGAATAAGTGGTGGAGAGTAAGGTTCATGAGAATGTATGTGTACTTCAGATGAAGCTATTTCACCTTTAGCATTCCTCCTACTGCTACCTACTTTATATAGCTTTTTTTTCTATTGTTTTACCTTTATACTGTTCATTACTGCAGTGTCATCTTTACCACACGTAAATACTGGCTTTCAGAAAGAATTTCATCCAGCTTGTGAGGAGTTCATAAGACCAGAGAGATTTTCCCGTAACTACAGCTATGCCCCCATGATTCTGGATCCCATTGAGCAGACCCGGTCTTCTTTGCCCTCTGAGGACTGTTACCTCTCCCAGCCCATTTAATAGCAGTCACTGGAGTAATGAAATCTACATGCAAGCAGCAGAGCAAATGCTAAATAAGTGGTTCCTAAGATGTGAAACTAGAAAGAAAAGAACTCTGAGAGAGCTACTGGAGTACAGGAGAAAAAAAAATCCCTGGCAATACTCCCCTAACCTGTCCATAGTATGAGGAACCCATCCAAATTTTTCTCATAGAGATATTGAACCCCAGTCTAGGATTTTGGACAATTTGGGGAGGCCTTTGAAAGCATCAAGCAAAGAACACGCATTTTTGTAAGACCATTTAATATTTCATTATGATAGAACACTGACAAACACATTATTTAGCAGATTAGCGCTTTTGTTTTCAGTTTTCAAAATGAGGAGTTAATAGCCTCTGGCTATACAGATTAATAGCTGGTTTTGCCCAGTGATGTTCAGTGTAACACAGGCTGCTTTGCAGTTCCTAAAGTTGGAAGCTGAGGAAATTATAACACAATGGAGAGAACAATTCTGGTCCAAGAAAAACATGTTGCTTTTGAGGTCTTCAGTTACTGATTACCAGCAAAGTCTCATAAAGCACAGCTCTCATCTCACATGACCTAAGAACTGCATGTTCTTCTTTAACCATGGTCTCTGATGGGGTAAAATAACTCTTGAAATAGAAGGTTATCTTCCATGTGCCACCTGGTTCACAAGATCTTGAGAAAGCTAGAATGCAAAAATAAGACTTGTTTCAAAGGTTAACATTATCACAAAATTAAGGAGGAAAGATTTTTACAAAGTTTCTTTATTCTTAACTTTAGCACCAGTTTTCTCACCTCATTGTTGCCTGCCTTGTAACCTTCTCTAATGAGGTGGCTACAAATTAGGAGTTGGCAGGAAATTGCTTAGCAAGCACTCAGAAATCATGTGACATTTGCATGAGTCAAGAACATTTTCAGACTTCAGTGATACAATGCTCATACTTAGCCACTTATGCGGAGAAAGGCAAGGTCTGAACTCACAGGTACTTGCATTCATGCCCACACATCAGTCAATCCATGTGCAGCTGCAGAAGGCAGACATACGTAACTGCTTGCTTATGAGTTACCTATTCTTGTGGTGCAGTCATTTACATGTGTTGGCTCATCACATATATGCAGGAAAAAGTGCAGGTTCAAGTCAGTACAGCTGAGAGGAACAAAGGAGGTGAGAATGAAAGCCTTAGTTGCCTGCAGCAAGTGTTTGTCTTTGCTCTGAGCTCTGCATGTTCATACCCTTTCTTGTGTTGTGCTGTGTCCTTTACCATTGCTTCTATTATGAAAAGGGATTCTCTGACTTGTAGGGACCTTCCTGGAGTTCGCTGAGCTACAGATTCATCACTAGAGAGCAATATGCAATAGTTCATAGATGCAAGATAGCACTTCTCTGAACTGTCACTTTCCAGATGAGCTGTGGACAGGCTGCACTTCAGTTCAAACAGTTTCAATATAGGGCAAATTCAGCATTAGTCAGAAGTGATTCTAAGCTCATCCTATGTGACATGGAAGCACAAAAAAGTAACAGGATAGAAACTGTCCTGTTTGATGTCCATTTGCCAATTGTTTCCCTTGTTAAGGAGGAGAGCCAGAGATGGATGACTGCCTGGAGACACTGAAAGATGAGGAGGAAGCTTTGTGGGAGAACGTAGAATGCAACCGGCACATGCTGAGCCGGTACATCAATCCAGCCAAACTGACCCCATACTTACGGCAGTGCAAAGTAATCGATGAGCAAGATGAGGATGAGGTGCTTAACTCACTTATGCTGCCCTCCAAAATTAACCGAGCAGGTAATTATTTTGTGAATGGCTACATCTGCATCCCTATCTGAACAGTATTATTTTGCTAAGTCTGGAGGGAGCCCTTATCAAATTACAGATTATCAAATGGAAACCCTGTATCTCATTTATAGGAGATTTAAAGTAAAGGGGGGAATCTGCTGCTGCTGCTATTTTGATAACAATGACTCTTTCCAGTGCTGTGCAGACTGGAGCTCACGGGGCTCATATTCCCATCAAAGCGTTGGCAAATATTTCAGTTAACAAAAGCAGCAGCCACTGCCATTCCAAGAGTAGGTTTTCAGCTGTCTTGCCGTGCTTTGTGATTTGTCACTGAAGGGTCTGCCATCCTAGCGTTTCAGCACTGCCTGGTGAAGGCTGCACTGAATAACGTATCTTTTGAAATTTCTGTTCCAGAGACCAGTTTGCCTGCACTCCTTCAGAATAACGATCAGCACAAACATAAAGAATACGTGGCATTACTCTATGAGTTCAGCTGAACTCAGTTAATCAGCCAGATTTTCCACAGCGCATTGCTGTGGCAGAGACGAACCTTAAGCAGTTCTGACTTCAGGGATACTACAGTACTTGCTTACGCTGCTCATAGTGCTGATATGTCACCTCTCTCTCTTTTCTCTGTACTTAGGCCGACTGCTGGACATTCTCCACACCAAGGGCCAAAGAGGCTATGTAGTTTTCTTAGAGAGCCTAGAGTTTTACTACCCTGAACTCTACAAACTGGTAACAGGGAAAGAACCTACACGGAGATTTTCCACTATTGTTGGTGAGTAGAATCAATCCCAAAGGAGCCTGTTGAAAAAAGGACTACCTTAAAGACTGGGTTTGATTTTTCAGGCAAGAAATGGAAATAAAAGCTGATCTTGTAGTAGCATTCTGTGGTTTTTCAGTCCCTTTCAATGCAAAATGTGCTAGCAACAGGTAATATATAAAGAAAACAAACATCTCTGTTGAATGACGCTGATGAGCTTCAAATTGAATGATAGGCGTTACAAGAAATCTCAAGATAAGAAACATTGGAACAGTGGGCTAAATTACACTAATGACCTACACATGTGCAGCAAATTTGAAACATTCAGATCAATTGTACAGATTAATTTTACAAAGTTCGTGTTATTTCCACAGGCCTGTCAGCTGAGCTGAAACAAGACAAATGTAAAGGCTTCATATTCTATCCAGACAAGCTGTATGCATGTATATCGTGATTCTGGTTATAGTGTGCTGTGTAATATTTGTACTGTTGCCAGTCAGATATACAAATATGTATGTATTTGTGCATATTCTGCATCTCTGTACGTATTCTGGGACATCTGTTTCTTACTCAGTTCTGCTGATCCTACTTAGTATAAAGTTACTTTATCAGAAGTTGATAAGCTGTTCAAACATTTTCAGTGGAGGAGGGACATGAAGGCCTTACCCATTTCCTAATGAATGAGATCATTAAGCTTCAGCAGCAAGTAAAGACAAAAGATGTGCAGCGCTGTGAACTCTTGGCTAAGTCTCGCCAGTTGGAGGATGAGCGAAAGCAGCTAAAATTGAACAAGATAGAGCTACTGACCTTCCAGGAGAGATACAACAAGATGAAGGAGGAGAGGAACAACTACAATGATGAGCTGGTCAAGGTGAAAGATGAGAACTACAATCTGGCCATGAGATATGCCCAGCTGAGTGACGAGAAGAGCATGGCTGTGATAAGAAGCAGAGACCTCCAGTTAGAGGTGAGATAAATGCTCTGGGCTGTTTTAATCAGTAGCAGCAGTGGAGGATGCCAGTGGCATCTGACAAAATGAGACCTCCTCTGACAGTAGAAAGGTGTAGAGCTCTCATTTGCTTTGCTTATCCAGATGATTAGAGGCATCACTGTACAGAAATGCCAACTGCAGTGATGTGTATTTATGACAGATAATTTACATACTTGTAATGGATTAACAGAACGCAACATACTTAAAAACAAAATTTTAAAAACTTGATTGTTTGCTAAAAACATAATTTTAGCTTTTCAGACTCAATAATATCTTGGGGCAGTTATACAGCTTTGCACTACAGCTGCTGGTGTTTTATTCAGAAAGTCTCACATGGAGCATTGGAACAGCTTGAGGCCATTTAGGAAATGCACAGAAATGCTTCAAGTGCCATAAAATTCATGCTTGTGTGTATGTCACAGATGAGATGGAGTAAACAACTAGCCATAGTGGATCTGGATAGTGGGGATTATTTTTGAACCAATGCTATTAGACATTTTGCCCCACTTCATTTTTTCAGAGTTGTTTGCTCACCCCCCACCTTGGCACTGCCTTCCCTTGGGCTCGACATCCCTTCCCTGCAGGGAGATCATTGCTGGTGTGGGATGGTTGGGCAGAAAGTCGTGTCGGTTTGTGCTGTGCAGCTGCTCGCAGTCACCAGTTGCAGATGTTACCGGCCAAGGCCACTGGGCATCCCCTGGCCTTTATCCCCATGCATCTGTCTGATCTCCAGGATATTCCCCCACTTTCAAATCTTTCCTCCATCAGCGATCATCACAACCTTCTTCCCAGGCCCCTTTCTGTCTGTAACTACTTTTTCTTTTGGGACCCCTTCTTTCCTATCCAGAACTCAAAGCCCCAGTTTTTCACAATCCAAATAGTCTGTGTGCAAAAGCGCAATGTGGTGGTCAGTCTCCTAAGTGTTAGTTCTGTTTCATATCTCTTTATTTATTGGCGGATTGAGGATGTGCCACTTTTTTTTAGTCCAGATGTTATCAAAAATTACAACCAGCCCATACCAGTTGTAGCTAGCAAATAGTACGCTTCTGCTTGAGAGTTCAACAGTTCAATTGTGGACATTCAACACACATGTACATACACCCAATTATCTGCTGCTTGTTAGCATTCATAGTTTAAGCTATTTTTTCCACCTGTGACAGTACATTTTCACCTGGAAGTAAGAGTGTTTTCAGAGCAGTAAATATCAGAGCTAGGAATGATTTATTTCTGTTCCTTTTCCTTTCCCTTTCCTCTTTTTCCTTTTCACTGCTCCCTGGCCACTCTAGATTGACCAGCTGAAGCATCGCTTGAACAAGGTGGAAGAGGAGTGCAAGCTGGAGAGGAACCAGTCTTTGAAGCTGAAAAATGATATTGAAAACCGACCCAAAAAGGAACAGGTTCTAGAGCTGGAGCGGGAAAATGAGATGATGAAGACTAAAATCCAGGAATTACAGTCCATCATTCAGGTATAAAAACAGATTGCTACATTTAAAATTCTAGCCACTTCAACGTACCCCTCCTGCTTCCCCAGATGATGGATTCTCAGCAGGCTTCGACCACTCCTTGCCTCCAGGCACCCCCACACTCTCCTACCATACTCTCTCACATACCACACATCTCCTCACAGCCTGCCTTGGTGGCTACCCTTCAGGATCTAAGTGTCTGGAGGAGGCTGTGAGAGTGGGACAGAGAAGCAGCAGGTGGTGACAGCTCCCATGTGTTTTCAGTAAGGGACAGGGAGTTGAGTATACAACAAGGAAACTGGTAACTATGGACAAAAGGAGGTAGCATGGTCTCTGCTACTGCTCCTCACCTCAAATTCAACACATACTCCTGTTATAATGCTAGGAAGTGTTGGGTGAAACCTATACCTGCAAAGCTATAATAAGTGTAAGTGCAAAGTTTGGAAAAACAGAAGGTTGGTTTTACAGCTCCCAGCTGTCTCTAGTGCTCCTTGTACAAACACATACATAAGAAGGAGGAGTACTACCAAAAAAAAATTGTCATCTAATAAATCAAGCTGTACATGAGAGATTGGCTCTTTCAAGGTGCAAAATGCAGCTATTTAATTGCTGAGCATTCAACTCCATGTTTTAGCCCTGCTGTGGTTCTTTGTACCAGTCTGTCACTACAAAGCTGTGTTAAATAGCCGGCCTAGAAATTTTTGACAGTGGCTCTGTGTACCCTGTTTTAGGCTATTGTCACATCTGTGCCAAAAGGTCTTAATGAAGCAGAGGGTAATAAAGGTTTCAGTACTTATGTGGTCACTAGTTACCAGAATGTCCCACAGAACGCTGCTGTAACTTGCACAGGGATCTTAACTAAGCTTTGTTTGGGCAGATAGGGAAAAATGGATGATATGCAGCAAATTTAGCACTGTGTTACTCTGTGAAGAGCTTAGCCAAATATTAGGATATATGTGAGAGTGCTTCGCACTTTGCTGGAAAAGGCTTGTGGCATTTTAAAATGACACTTCAAAAGTTATCAATAGAATGCATTTCAGAAATGGCTGTAGCCTCTAGCAGTGCCTAACAATTCTTAGTTCTAATACAAATACAATTCCAAGGTTGAAAAAGGGTGTAGTATAGAAGGTTCTGGGAGTTCTGGTCCATGTAGAATCTCTTATATTAATTGAAATGGTCTTATAGCACCTAAAGAAACACAGAAATAATCATGAAATAGCTAAAAAAAAAAGGATTGAAATTTTCCTAACTGAAAGTATAAATAAACAAAAGGCAGTTTGTTTTAGAAATAGTTAGGTATACTTAGAAATATTAGGTAACCGAATATGTCGCTGACATCTCCAACTTAGTCTAGGTGTTTTAAAAATAAATGTGCATATTGCTTGCATTTTGTGCCTTTTTCATCTTCCATTTATGGTTAATTTGGGATGGCTATTTATTTGTTGGAACCTGCTCTGGTAATCTTGTTAATTTTAAATCTGAAAGAAAAAATATTGCTGGACACTATAGAAAATGAAGCAGCGGTACCAGCTACCCCAGGCATGTTTAATATTCTCTGAGCATAACCCTGTAAAGCCTATGCATGCTTTAAAAATTCCCCTGAATGTTTTCTTAGGCCCTGCTCTTTGGCAAAGGGTGATTTTTGTGCTCAGTGAGAGCTGATTAATAGAGAAGAGTTTTGAATGCAGAGCTTGGAGTGAAGAATTGTCACTGCATCCAAAATGGATCAAATTATAGCCGGTACAATAAAACAGTAAAACAGTTCCTTCATCAGACTATTCTGACAGCAAGACAGCCTTTGTTCATCTTTTCTGACACTATTTTAAAATATGAACAAACGTCCACCTCTTCTCCTGCTTTCCCATTGCAATACCATGTTCATTTTCTATTCTTGTTTGTTACTGTCCCTGTTACTTTTCTCCCTGCAATACTATTTTCTCTTTCCCTGGCCTGTCTCTTAAAAATGTCTTTCCTCAGGCTGACAAGCGGAGTTTGCCAGATTCAGACAAAGCCATTTTGGATATTCTAGAACATGACCGTAAGGAGGCACTAGAAGATCGTCATGAGTTGGTCAACAAGATATTTAATCTCCAAGAGGAGATTCGTCATGTGGAGGACTTGAGAGACAAGGTGAGAAATGGAAGGATGGAAAGATGGAATGTCTCAGGCTAGTGCGCAAAAGACCTCTGAGAGCAGTGGTGGTTAACAGTGTGTCATTTCCAGTATCTTGAAGAGAAAGAAGATTTGGAGTTAAAGTGTTCAACATTAGGAAAAGACTGTGAGATGTACAAGCACCGTATGAACACTGTGATGATACAGCTAGAAGAGGTGGAAAAGGAGCGAGACCAGGTATCTAACAGTTAAAGTGGGGAAAATTAGTAGCAAAAGCCTGTATCTTGTATGTGTCACTTTGGGGAATCGTGGGTAATTGGACCCAAAATACCATTAAAAAATAAACAGTTACAAGAAATTGCTACTTGTTGGAATTTGCATTACAGTAATTAAACATAGGATAATATTGGGTTGTTTCCACAGCGTAGCATCTGGCAGGCAGGACTAAGATCTTAACAACAGCTCTGCAGGCTTTATATTAGTGTCAAGTCATCCGGTTTGCACTCTGGAGCATTTTGCCACCAACCAAGAGGGAGCTGGAAATGAACCACCCTCATCATCATAATTCTTAATGGTACTACTGTGGCACATCCTGGTCCTAAGTGCTGTGTTAACTGGTGAATGGTTATGAGTTCTGAAGTCCCTGTTCCAGACACCTTACAAACAAACCCAGCAGGAGAATGTGTGTGGTGCCCAGGTGCAAAAGAGGTTTCTTCTCTCCACTGCAGGCATTCCGCTCGCGTGATGAGGCTCAGACACAGTATTCACATTGTCTGATTGAAAAAGATAAATACAGGAAGCAGATTCGAGAGCTGGAGGAGAGAAATGATGAACTCCGAATTGAGGTGGTTCGGAAAGAAGCTTGCATTGTTAACCTAGAATGCAAACTCCGACGGCTCTCTAAGGACAATAACTTTCACGACCAGGTAGGGCCGAGGAAGGCAGACATGAGTTCTTATTTTAAGACTTGCTTTTAAAAACATTTTGGTGTGGAAGGGAGAGGGGACTTTTTTACTTCCCTCCATGAATTAACTGAAAAAAATAACCTCCTTCTACTAAATGTCAGTGTTGTGAGTTCTTCGCTACAGTGGGGTTCAAGTTGTCTGTGTCATGCACGTAGCTTCTCAAAGGCTGGCATTCCACAACTTGATTTTAAATGGAAGGGAAAGAAATGCAGAAAGACAACTAATGTCTACACTGGGCTATAAACTACAAATACTTTTGAGGAGCATGCCCCACTGAACAGAAATCCCCACAAATGTTAATCTAAATTACTGATTTGGGTCTGAAGCCACATTCTGCGTGAGCTTCTGAAGCACTGGAGTCACAGAAAGCTCAATCAGATCACTCTAAAGGGCAGTCATGAGGAGTTCTACCAAATTGGTCTCAGAAATAAAGTGTTCCCTTCTGATCTTTAGAGTTTGCCACGGAATCTACCCATTACCATTATTTCCCAGACCTTTGGGACTCCTAGCCCAAAAGCCAATGGTCAGGAAGCAGATGACTCCTCCACTTCTGAAGAGTCTCCAGAAGACAACAAATTCTTCTTGCCTGATCAAGCTCGACTCAAGAGAAGAGTGAATCTAAAGGGAATCCAGGTGTGTCTTAATATGAGGCTGGAATGACATAATGCAGGGACTGTTAGAACTAAGAGACATAATACGTACTGCGGTCATGCCTCTGAAAGTGCTGTGCTGTAAAAATAAAAATAGATATGACAGTGAGCTGTCAGTTTTTGCCCTGTGGTGATTTGCATCTTAAGGAGCAGATACAATCAGGCTTCATAGCCCATTGTCTGCCCCTTCTCCCCATTTTGTGTATTATCCTTGCTTCTGCTCTTCATTCACATTCTTGGAGCATTGTCAATAAATTGATTCTTTGCCTCCATAACAGTAGTGAAAAAAAAATTACATAATGCCCAAAGTCTAGCACACAAGTAACTGAAGGTGGAGAAAGAAGCATTGGTGCAAAAGCTCACATCAGCTGGAAAGGAGTAATAGAAAGAAATGTAAATCTAGAGCAAAATTAACCACCTAATTTAGACTTAAATTATGGCAATTTCCTCTCACTTAAGAGTAAGGGGCAGCATGAGTTAGGTCCCTGACTAGCTGCATTCATACAGCTATTATCTGATGCTATATGCATGAATTGTAAAAAAATATACAATCTAATATTCGAGGGCTTGAGTTTCTCTTTCCTTTTATCTGCATTTGAATTCTCCCTGCCCTTCATAACCTTTCTGAGCTCTGACTGTCATTATTACTTACGGCAGTAGAGCTGCATTTTTTACATTGCACACTCCAAAAGGATGGCTGTTGTATTAACAGCTGCCTGAAACCAGTCCCAAGGCACCCACTTCACCTTTTGTCTCTTTGTTCCCTTGGCAGAATCTGGAAATTGCAATGCATTTGGGCCAGTCTTTTAAAAGTAGTTAGGTAGCTAAATCTCATTCACTGCAGTGGCATTTAGATACCTAAATATCTTCTAAATTTTGGGTCCTGTTGTTTAAAGGAGGGCAAATATATTGCCACATAACAGTGAAAAAAGGGGTGCAAATATCTGGTTTACAGTGTGTGGCAAATATTCTGGATTTGTGCTGATTTTTGTCCCCTTTCTTTTAGATAAATCCAAGAGCTAAATCCCCTGTCAGCTTGAACAAAACATCAGAATTTCAAGGTCAGAAAGAGCACCTATGTCCTTATTCCTTTTCTGTTGGTTTGTCTCATTCACTTAATCTCTTTAAGTTGTTTTAACAAATATGCCAACTAGGGAAATTCTTAGCTAAGTCCAAGTCAGTAAGACAGTTTCCCTCATAGTTAACAATGTCATAATTTAAAGTAGCCAAGTGTTCTACCTGATGTCCTCTCCAACCAAAGATACCTCCACAGACACACAATATTGCATCCCATAGCTTACCTAAACTTTCCGTTTACTCAATTTTCCTTTTAGTTTATAAAAATTTTAAAGTCATGGGTGTAACACCTGTACTAAAAATCATTATACTATTCTCTTTTTGCTGTTGGAAAAAGCCTTCAAGCTGAAAAGACCCTAATCTAGTGATTGCCTAATGAGTTCCTTAGACCTTCAGCAAAAGGGAATTAAATTTAAATCTAAAGCATTGCAAAGGTTTTGGGAGAGGGGGGTTGACCCACCCATCAGCCAGCTGCCAAGTTACCAAAGTCATTGCTGTATAGTCATGTTTGAGCTAGTCCTAATTCCTCTTATTTATGTAACACTGTTCTTGAACCAAACACCATCTTAGGCTGCACTTCCTTTATTTGTTATGTGCGGCAGCATGCTCACTGTTGTGCAAAATATGACAGGAAACATGTTTCCCACTGCAAGATATTCCATGTTAAACAGTATGTTTGGTATCAGGTAATGTGCAACATTAGTGCAAATGAGAGGTGCTGAGGAAGGGAAGGAGTCCACAAAGGCATTCACACTGTGCTACCTGAGACTGCTGAGGTATCTCAAGCTTCTTGGTCCCTGTTGTAAATTGTTGTAAAAAAAGCATAATGCAGTGAACCAACCTTATTGCAGACTACCAGATTCAGGCGATGAACTTAAATTAATAAAACAATCCTTCTTTAATTTGTCAAATACTATTCATAGACCTAATAAAAACATACAGGACAGAGTTGAAAGAAAAAGTTGGCAAGAGGCTGTCCAGAGTGGGGTGCATTTCTGTACCTTGTCAGGAAGCTGACGGGGGAGGAAAGGGAGCCCGAGCTGCAGGGCACAGAGCGCATCCTGGAGCCTCTGTCCAGTACAGGGTGGGGGAAACAAGAGAAGCTGAAATGGAAAGATAACCTAAGTGTTGTTGCAAATCTGTGAAAGACTCTGTATTGAAAGTGATCTGACATAATTTTCTCTGGTGCCTGTATTTTTCTCTGTCATCTGTGAGTGCAGCAGTCAGAACACAGGATGAAGATGGGGCTGATGCCAGCAATGGCCGCACAGACACGAGTTCCTCTAATTCTGTTTCCGTCAATAACTCCATCAGCAGCTGCGAAGTCAGCAAGATTGTAAGGAGCCTTCAGACGCCCCTTGCCTGTCTATGGCCGTCTCTCCTAACGTGGTTCAGAGCTTTCACAACCCAGTGTTAGCACTTCACTAGCATCCCAGCTGTGACCACATTCGAGGTCCTTGTCAGAGGCTCCCTTAATCCTTTACCAGCTTTTTGTTAGAACCATGTTATTAGCCTTTTCCAAAATCACAGAATTGGTTTATGTTTATTTAAAGATATTTCAGGTGTATTTATGACCTCTTGCTGTCTCCTTATGCCATTTCACATTTACTCTTAGAAGGAAGAAATTTTGTTTAAAAGCTGCTTTGTAATTTATTTAAGAAAATTTTCAGTGTTTTTTTAAGTTCTCTCATGCTTTTCCTGTCTATAAGTAACAGTGAGTGAAAAAAGGGGTGCAGATCACAGTTGGAAATTTCTGCACACCGGAGCCAAACCATTTCTTCCCTGCTTGCTGTATCCCCATAATCTCCCAAGGTAGATACTCCATTATACATATGTGAGCAGTGACACAGCAGGACAAGCAGACAGAGAGAGTGCTCTTGCAGAGTGTTAATAACAAAGAATAAAACATCTTTCTAGAACACCATGAAAAATGTTGCCCCCAGGAAATTAAAATTATACCCAAGAATAGCCAGGAAACAGCTCTCTGCCACTTGTAATAAGCTTAGCTGGGTTAGGAATATTCTTTGAAATATCTGTTGGATATTTAGGTGACTTATACTGTCTTCCCTCTAGTACAATTCAGAGTTTACTTTCCAGTGTAGTAGATTAATAGTTTAATATATGGAGATCTGTATTTTTCTTCCTTATTACTACTATTTATGTATATAAGTAAACATACATTCCACTTTTCATCCTTTTCCTCCTATATGTCAGCTGTGCAACACATAAGCCACACATCAAGGGTAAAGTTAAAATTGTTTGGTAAATCAGCCAGTCATAAGGTCACAGAAAAAGGTACTGTGCTAGCACACAAGCTGTGCATATTGCTAAAATATTGGAATACTTTAGTATGAATGATCCTGTATGTAGCATGCTGCACATCTAGAATCAATTTTTCTTAGTGTTGTGTGTGCTTCACAGTGCAGAGGACCACTGGCAAGCTAGCAGGCTAATGCTTCTGTAAGTTAGAAATGACAGCACATTTAAGACAGATAACCTTTCTGTCACTTTTGTTTTTTAAAAGCAAACCCTGAGAAATCGCAATGACAGTATCATGTCTACCACTCCTGAACCTCCAGGAAATGATTCAATAGTCCGGCGTTGCAAAGAGGATGCCCCTCATTGCAGGTAGGTAGCCACACTGGTGAAATGCTGTTTTCACAAGGAGGAGGTAAAAAGGGCCATAGATGTCCTTGTGTCTCTCTCTAGTTGGGGAGGTTCTATTAGGCAGCAGGACTAACTTGCTAAACTTCTCAAGGCTGCAGTCCTTCATCCCTCGTTTTGTCCAAAACACTCAGGAGTCTCTGATAGTTCAGCTGGGATGAATGACACAGTGATACTACTGCAGCACTGACTTTTTTAATGTACATAACAAGAAACTACTGAAATGACTAGGCACCAGTGCTATTGGAGGATATGCTCTACCTTTGTAGACTGATCAGGCTTCACTTTTTGCTTCTCAGCTCCATTGCTGCCTGTGTCTGTGTCCCTGCCTCTTACCCTTCTCTCAAAGCCCCTCCTTCTCCTCTGTAAGCTGCCAAAATAGAGCAGAGCTGCTTGAATGTCTGTGAGGAATGGGGGGGGAGAAGTGGAGGAAGGAGGCAGTTTTTGTCGGGTTTGGGGCTCTGTATCTCAGCATAGGAATGAGGGGAGAGAGACGCATCACCCTCTGCTCCATCTTCTGCTGCAGCTTTCACTTCTGTTGGGTCACTTCCCCAGCGAGTGAAATCAGATCAGCTGGGGAAGGGCAAGTTAGCAGGACGGAGAGAGACCTTGGCTGCCTCACAGTCCCCTAAATGGCACTGACCCCTTTAGAAAATGTTTATAACAATGCAATACTTGGACATACTGTTTCAGTATTGGTGTCAATAGTATCAGTGTTTGTATCAGAAATATCAGAAGATACAAATACATTCCCTAAAGGTCCCAAGCAGAAGAAGAAAAGAACAAAGCCCAAGCAAACAAATTTAGAAGAAAGCAATATATGTGGAGTGTTTAGATCTTTATTAGATCTATTCTTTAGATCTAATCTTTATTAGAACTTTGTATTTTTAATGCTTTTCAAAACAAACTCATCTCTGGCAGACTGCCACTTGTGCCTCTCTTTCTCTGTGTAAAGCTTTGCAAGACAGCTTTCCATAGAGGGCATCCTCAGCTAGTTCTCCCACATAATTTTCTAGGCTGCTGAGGATTTAGGCAGAGTTTATTCTAGTCTCCCTTAGCTTCTCCTATATTGTCCTCCAAGCCCCTTTTTAAAGTGTGTTGTGTTAATTCAAGATGGAGAAAAAGGGTTGTTTTATTAATGATTTGAATGTTTCGTGTTTCAGGTGCTTAACTTGAAAAGCCTTTAGCATGCCTGAATATTTAAATATTTGCAGTATATTACAGAATGCAGTAAAGATTACACAGATATTATTCATCCTGTGGACTTATTTCACTACAGCTCTGACTATACCCTGTTCCATATATTAAGGCATTGGAAGACTGAGCTGTACTGAAATCTGAAAATTTTCCTCACATTAGATACTCTTTCCCACTGGTATGTGGAAGGAAAAGGTACCCTGGAGCAAGGTCTGAATGTGGCCTTACTTTGTTGAGCTAATAATCACTAAAGTCAAGTATCTCAAGACACGCCCAAAAGTCCACTGTAGTTTATGACTTTATAATTAGCCTGCTAAGGTTTTTTAGCTTGTTGGTGAACATAATCCAAAATAATTGCTATTTGCATGCCAAGTTGCAGGTTTCGCAGTTCATCTGATCTTGATTTGTGTGAAAAAAAGTGAGATCATAATTTAATGTAGGAAAAGTTATATTATTTCCCTGCTTATGCATGCTATAAAAATAGCTGATTCTTCCCAGACTGGCTGCACAAATTCACCCTTCACCTGAAGCCAAATACTATGAGGAATATCAGATCCACAGGAGACCTACAAATCATTCTGAATGGGAAAAACAACAAGCTGTTATTTAAACAGCTTTGCAACCAAAGGACATACTTTAATGAAGTCCTTCTAGTGAAGGAGACAGATCACTCACTTGGCTAGACATTCCAAATATCCCTTTAAGAGCAAAATTTTGGTGAATTTTAACTGTTTGTTTTTAAAGCCAACCAATCTAGTCACCCTTAACAGGAAAGGTTGTGTCAGGGGGAGCTGGACTGGGACCAGAGCTGTGACATAAGAGTTTTTGTGGAAAAGCTTGGTACACCTTGCCATTCTGTTACTGTAGGTATCTGAGTAACCATGCGAGGTACCATTAAGCTGTTATAAAATGCTTCAAGTACTTTAAATCAAGCAGGTAAATTACTCCTTTACTGCTGCACCTCAGTCACTTCCCTTGCATTCACTCTGTCTATCAGTGGGCTTCTGACATTTTTGATCTGTCATGAAAAAAACCCATGCTGCAATTTATATATAGTAGTCATTATGCAACTCGTTATCTCAGTTCTGAAGCAGGTGTGGTATAAGTCACACATATGAGACCATCAGTCAGCAGCTTCCCTTTGTCTTCAGCAAAATCTTCATTCCCTCACTGCTGTTAGCAATTCTTCCTTCTGAACCTTCTTGCTGCTTCGCAGGCTTCCCATGTTGGCTGACACATATTGTCTTCCTGCCATCTTCCTACATCTTCCCTGGGCCCACAAGTATGTTACTTGCTTATTTTTTTGCAGCTGTGCCATTGTCTGATGCAACACCTCCAACATCTTTTTAGCAGAAAATGTTCCTCCTTCAGAACTTAATAATGAAATCTGCTGAAGTTGGAAGGCTGCTGCAAACTGGAAAGTGAACAGCTTTCTCTCTCTGTCTCTCTCTCTCTCCATTCTCATGCTTTGTTTTTAATTCCAGCCTGGTTGAAGAGGACAATGACAGCTTTGGCTATGATGCTTTGGAGCTAGATGGTAAGCAAGAGGATATAATGTATACAGTTTAACTATGAGATCTATGTGATTAACTCACTAGCTACAGATACTGTAAAATAATCAACTCGTCTAAATAAGATGAGACACATAGTCTGAGCAAAAATCAAGTCATTTCATTGTAACAAGAAAACAAAGAGTCAAATAGTGGTGAGAATAAGAAAGCAGTTATTCCTGAAGAACTAAGTGGGAGAAGGATTAGACTGAATGATTAGATGGAGGGTGCTTGGCTGAGGTTTGCAGGTTGCTGAGACCTCCAGCCTTAAAATGAGGAAAGCATGAAACTGAGAGGGGAAAGAGTAAAGAAGACAGAGCTAGACTCTTCTCAGTGCTACCCAATGAAAGAAAAGGCAATGGGCACAAACTAAAGAACAATCAATTCCACTTAAACAGGAAAAAAAAAGGGTTTTTACTGTGAGAGCGGTCAAACACTGGAACAGGGTGGTCCAGAGAGGCTCACTAGTCTCCATCCTTGGAGATACTCAAAACCCAACTAGACAAGTCCTGAGCCATCTCCTCTAGCTGACCATGGTTTGAGCAGGAGAGTTGACTAGACAGTCTCCAGAGGTCCTTTCCAACTTGCTGTACTGTGAGAGTGATCAGATAGGTCCAGTAAGCAAGAATGGTATTCCTTGCCATGGGCTGTGGACATGAATTATGCCTCTGCATGTGGAATTTCCTCCTTCAGCTTTGGCTGGGATCAAACATTCATTTTCCCCTTTTCCACCTTTGTCACTCTACCTGGGACTCATTTTCATTCTTGTTACTCTTTTCAGATGACAGTCATGACAGGCAGTCACATGGAGCTCCTTCAGTGCACTCTTCCTCTTCTTCTCATCAGTCGGAAGGCCTGGAAGCCTATGAGCTTGAGCATGTCAACTCCATATTTAGAAAGTTCTCTCTGGAAAGGTATTTGGAATGCCAGTTTACCTACCTTAGACAGAGACTGAGGGGAAAGGCTACTGTGGTAGAGATCCTCCATTTAACTATTAGTTGCTGAAGACACGATAGCAGGAATATGATGTCAAGTTATTATTTGACACATATATCTCATGATACTGTGCTAAGTCTTTACTTCTTTATGTCGGCAGCAGTATAACACGTTATTTTGTAACCCTTTCATATCCTGTAAACCAATGAAGGTCATCCTAAAATTTCAAAAACTTCAAGGCAGAAAAAATGTTCTAGAGGCCTAAATTTATCCTTGTGATCTTGTTATCTTGCTGCCACAGGTTGCTAGGTAAGGTACTGTTATACACCTGAGTTATTCAGTCATATCAGAGCACTTGAAGCTATACAGATGCTCTTCTCCAGAACTTGCACAGTAATGAGAAGGATTTCTTACAGAGTCCTTAGATCCTAGTGCTTGATAACACTAAAAGTTTCTTTATATGTCTGTCATTTATCATGCATGCATTTAATTCTGGAGTGGTAGCTAAAAGCTGAGATAACTAACTGTTACTTCCTTTCATGAACACAGACCTTTTCGTCCCTCTGTCACATCTGTTGGTCGCATTAGAAACTCCTGCCATACTATCCAGCGCGTAACACTGAATGGAGACAGTCTCAATTCAGAAATCACTCTGGTTGGGGGTAATGATAAAGGGAGCTTTATTAGCTCTGTCAAGACAGGATCGCTTGCAGAGAAAGCAGGCCTTCGAGAGGGACACCAAATCCTACTGGTAAGCATAAAATAATCAATAAACAGTATTGGGTGTCTGTCCACCTACATGCATGCACACTCACCACAATACTTTCCTTTGTTTCTTCTTTCATCTTGTATTAATAACAAAGCATATGACTCATGCAGAAAAAAATCTGCTATTGGCTATCAAAATGTGGGAGAATAGTATTTATGGTCATACACACAATGATTTGCACTTTACAGTAGGTCTGTATGGAAGAGATTAGAGCAACTGATGCCTTATTTAATACTGTATTGTATAGTGCAGCCCCTTTGAAAAGACTAGAACGGGATTTGCTCTCAACTTCCTAGTACTTTCCTGCCTGAAAAGAAGTTCATGCTACTTAGCTTAGCATGATGACTCCTCAACCATTCTTTAGAGTGGCCCATCTTGGGACTGGACGCGTTATGAACAGAAATGCAATATTCTGTTGATATGATACAGCTGCAATATGAATGGGAAGAAGGGCTGCACAGCTGCATAGGTGTCCCTGGCATCACATAAGCAGGAGTTCAACGGTGCTTCTGCTAAGTTGCTCTTTGCTTAGTTTTCTCTCCATTGCCAATGTTCCCAAACCATTTTCCTATTAAAATGCCTCCGAGGAGAAAAAAACACCACAACTTATGTTCCTGCACTACTTGCTATGGGATGGCTGGGATTGTCAAAGAGCTGCACTTCTGTTGACAGCTAGCATTCCTAATTTGAGAGAAAAGAAATTAAATAATTAGAATGTAATCTGCATTCTGATAGCAAAGTATCTGCATTGTTTAATCAGAAGAAGATTATGCTGCTTAAAAAAGATGGTATAATTGACTTAGAGACTGAACCTGCACTGGAGAGTAATATTTCTTTCATATCTAGTTGGAGGGCTGCATCAAAGGGGAAAATCAGAGTGTTCCCTTGGATACTTGCACAAAGGAAGAAGTTCACTGGACAATTCAGAGGTGTAGTGGTCCAGTAACACTCCAGTATAAGTCAAATCATGAAGGTAAGACCAAAAGTATTTCTCATCTCAGATAGTCCCAGGTCTATTATACTAACTTGTCTGGATGTGAATGACAGAACTGGAATACCCTTTGTATTGGTATAAATCTGAAGCATGCCCACTGGTGCTAATTATAACTACTCTGTGTAACTGCTCCAGCTTTTAGCTTTGTGACTGAGAACAAAAAAAGCTCATATGCTTGTCACTACAGGACTCTAAAGAATTTACATGGTGGGCCAATAATGACATGACTCACAAAACACATTCAAGCTTATTTTTATGTACAGTTTTCTGTAATACAATGTGGTGAGCTGAATCATCTTTATCCAGCTGAAGTCAATTTAGCATTTACCTGATGGAGTTGCCCTGTTTATTACCTTTGTGGCTTTATCTTATCTTTAACAGCTGGAGTTCATGTGTGGTGAACAGAATTTGATTTTAGTGTTCACAGCCTGTAATGATAATTTCAGGTTATGGATCAAAAATTACATTCCAAAATCCATTTTTTACTGGTGTATATAAATTTGCAGGGTTTTTTTTTTAATGCTGGTTAGAGAATTTCAGCTGCATAGATCACACAGGAAGTGATGTCTTTGATTTTCTTTGATATTTTCAAAGGGAGGCGAGACTATTGCAGGTTTTTTTGAGCACCACTTACCTGCAGATATAGCATGTTATAGATTGTGGGAGTGCCAATTAGAGCTAATAATAAAGGGAATAGCTTGTCATTAAAATTGGTGGCAGATCTCAAGCTGTACTTACAGCATAGAGCTATAGCTGTGTCTGCATCTTTGCTGAGAAGTTCTCCATTTCACAGGTCATGTGTAGAGTACCGAAAATGGGAGCTACCTAAAAGTATCATTATAATAAGAATATTCTCACAGGTTCTGATACCAGCAGCATGAGCTGTTTCTGAATCAATGTCCCATTAGTGTCTTTAAGGCGCAGGCCTGCAACCTTGTTGTAACTAGTGTAACTAGCACTCTGGAAGTATAAGCCCTCTCTCGGAGGGGCCTCAGAAGTTTGTGCTGTGTGCTTTTCCCAGAGGATGCCCAGGAATGCAGGAATACTGAGCTTTGACCAGTAGCGATCATGCTTCACCCCTTCCTTCGGTGCTGCAGGTTACCGGAAACTGCTGTCAGAACTGGAAGAAGGGCTGATCACATCGGGGGACTCCTTTCATATCCGCTTGAATTTGAACATCTCCAGCCAGCTGGACTGCTGTTCCCTGTCGGTGAAATGTGATGAGATTGTTCATATTCTTGACACCATGTACCAGGGGAGGTGTGAGTGGCTGTGTGCCAGAGTTGATCCGTTCACCGACAGGGACCTGGAAATGGGGACCATTCCCAGCTACAGCAGGTGAGTGTAATGCTGAGTGACCACAGCTGAGAGCAATGGTTCTGTAAACAGGGAAATTAATAGCTGCTGTAAGGAAAGAGGTATATGTCTTAATTTTTCAGATAAGGCCTGGTGATGTTAAACTGTAATGTGAGCTATAAAGCTTTAGAAAGGAGACTCCAGATGTTACCTGAAAGAATAATGTGGGTTTCTCAAAAAGTGTCATAGGAAAATATGCCATGGAGATTCTTTAATCCTTAACTGCACTGCAGTCCTGCTCGTTATTTTGTTCCTGCATTTACTGTGTGATTCAGTCAGTCCTCACTGCTATTTCTATTTCATCTTTTCTGTAGGCACAGACCCATTGCAATCCAGCTTTCTCCTCAGTGGTTTCAAAGATATCTTGATCTATGTGATTCCTTCCTTTCTTTCAGAGCCCAGCAACTTCTTTTGGTGAAGCTGCAGCGATTGATGCACAGAGGAAGCAGAGATGAGACAGAAGGCTCATATAATACCCTTCGGGCGCTCCGGGTAAGTATCTACAAACAAGGTCACTGCTTCTTGTTGTTCACTGTTAATTCTACAGAAAGTCCTGTTTACACTCTATGTAGGTTTCGATTGTGTGAGGCAATGGGCACCTTATGTTTGCTTTAAATAATATTGTCCCTGGCAATGGTGCTAGCTCTGGCACACTGTTAACCCTTCCAGCTACGAGGGAGCACACTTTAAAAGTCTCATATCTGTTCTGTGTCTTGGTTAAATACTTTTCATTCTTCTCTGCCTGTAAGCTTCTAATGCATCTTCATATCCACATGAGGAAGAAGCTGTGTCCTTGGACTTAATCAGAATTATTTCTCTCCTACTGGGAACAAGCATCTAATCCACAGAGCTATCATTGTCCCATATTAGAAAGACCTGTCTCTTCCAACCTACACACTATGGAGAGAAGTGGGATTGTCAGGTCTTCACACACAACAGCCCTGATGGTTTCTCCTTTTCTCTCAGTGAAAGTAATTTGATTTTTCTTTCTTTAGACGCAAGAATTCCATCTTTACATAAGTAAAAACTAACTTCCTGATGTATTAGTTACCATAAGTTATTTTTAGAGCTTGGGAGACATATATGCTTCTAACATTTGCAGAGACACTATAGACAGTGCTTGTATTTGATTTCAATCAAGGTTAAGTGTCACACATTCTTTCTGTACTCCAGTCCCCACTGATCAAAGGGACAGAGATCACTGGCAGAGATGCTAATGAAAGCAAAAGTTTTGCATGCTATTTCTTGGTGCAGAAATGACCTCTTTCATAAGCTGTGGAGAGCAGTCTTCTGTGAAGAAAGGAATGTGGAAGAGCAGTAACAGAGGCGGTATTTCTCAGCGTAGGCCATGCTATGTCTACAGTTTGCTTAAAACATTGTATTTGGGATAGATATCAATCAATTACTGTTCCTTTTATTGGAAATATCAAATACCTGCTTTTGCTTGTTCTATTTCAAATGCCGTGATTTAAAAAAAAAAAAAAAAAAGAGGGAGGGGAAGAAAAATTCCTGTGTTATTTTTTACTAGAATACATTGCAGCCAGAGGAGTCTGCCCCACAGAACGACCCAAAAGCCAGCCCTCGCCTATCCAGAGCAAGCTTTCTTTTGGGCCAAATATTACAGGTAATGAAGTTCAAATCCTCAGTGCAATGTCTGAAATAGTGGGTCTGAACAGCAGATATTCTCAGGTTATCCTAATTTCCCCAGAAACCCCAACTCAGGCATAGAGTTTCTATCAGGATTTATTCCTATCAAAAAGAGATTTAATAGATGAAAAAAAGATTAATGGGTTGTGTTTTCTAACTGCTTTTCTGATGTGGTGTGTTTAAGTGCATGCCTTCCATTACTGATGTAGCTTGATGAATCAAACATGTCTGCCATCAGGCTGAAATGTGTTTTGCTTGAACCATAAGGACAAATCCACTGGGCTAGACCAAATCCCCAAGTCTCTGTGAGATAAGGTTCCATCAGAAAATAGTCCTTTAATTGTAGGTCAGTGACTCTGAGCATGACAGAGATTGTGTGGGTGAAAGATAAAGTCTTGTGAAGGAAGATGGTTGTGAAGGTTAGCAAATACACAGGAGGATGAATTAATATTTGGATAGAGGAATAGTTGGGTGGACGAGGAATGAAAGCATGAAGCCTATTTCTTACTGTAAAAATGTGCCATTTGGGAGGTTTTAAGTCTCTCTGGTACAGCAAAGAAGAGGCAGAGTTTTGGGTATAACCTGTGATACATATGTGCAAATACTCAGAGTGCATGTGTTACTCTGCTATGGACACATCAGTGCTTGTACTGGTGAAAGCAGGAAGCTCTGCAAAGAAAAAAACATGCTGCTTAAAAGCGGAGAACAAAATAAGAAATCCCAAAGGGGATTAACAAAGGCTGTGAATCAGATCTATGATATTTAAAGAGCCTTAGAATTCAGTCAACAGATCCACAGAGTCTTGTCTTTGACAGACATAGGTAATTCAGACCTCGTAGATAACAAGTGTGGGCTGACCAATACATGGGAGAATAAAGAATGTAAGAAATGAGGGTCAAATCTCTTTGTTCACCTTTTCAGTTTGTCAGTAGGTCTGAAAACAAATATAAGCGTATGAATAGCAATGAGCGAGTCCGTATTGTCACTGGCTGCCCCTCTGGTCTGGCACGGACCTCATCTGAAGCAAAGAAGCTGTTGCCTGATAAACTGGAAGGTATGGATATAAAATAGTAGTAGCTTTTACACACATGGCACTGATATAAAGGCCTACATAAAGGTCTACATAACAGCATGGCTGTGAAAAATGTCATAGGTCTTTCCTGTTACTGGCATCTGTGGTCCACCCTGTGCAAAAATTTGACAGCGTTGGCGACCAAAACTGATTTTGCTAAAAGTGCTCGAGGCACTAAGCCTTCATGAGCAGGTTTAGGACACTGAAACTTCCTGTTTGTTTGGCAGTTCTTCCGAGGTGCTTTCTTGCTTTTTGTCCAAAAACATTTAACTCAAAGTAAGTCAAGCTAATAAGCAGAAAGATTCTCCAAGCAAGTGTCCTGTGAAACTATGAAATAATCTCTTGAAAGCAAAAGACACTTGAATTCTTTAGTATTAGGTTGGACATCATACTACTGGATATATAGCAAAAACAACCCTGACAAAAGAGAAGGGAGGACCAGTATGACTAACCATGTCATTTCTGGTTCATGTGTTTCTCCTTTTTCTCCAAATACTGATGGAGAGGAAACCAGAGGATAAATGTCTTGTTCTTTATTCAGATTTGGATTCTGAAAGTGAAATCAATAAGAGGCTCAGTCTGATCCCTTATAGCTTGGTGAGACCAATCCACTGTGAGCGCAGGCGCCCCGTACTTTTCACTCCCACCATGCTTGCCAAGACCTTGGTACAGAAGCTTCTCAACTCTGGAGGTGCCCTGGAATTCAACATATGCAAGCCAGGTAATGGGATAGAAGAGGACAATGACTGTTAACCCTCAGTGTTGGAAATACGAACATATATATGCGTGCACACGTAGGAGCATGCACACGTGATAGTTGCTTGAGGTACTTCAAGACATATCAGAGTGATGCGTAGCTATAAATCCTGCTTTTTGAGAATATCTGGGATATTTGAATGTTTTTGAGACAGCCAGTGCACATGGTTATGAGATTCTGTGTCTATGAATATTATCCATGTGTATGCTGTGTGGTTGCTAGGATGCCCCTGAGAGACTGAAATGCTGTGAGTGCTCTTTCTGTTTGCATACTGTTTGCATACTGCATGTCTAGGCAATGTGAAATTTTGATTAATTTGTTTCTAGTATTTGCTGTTATGAGGAATATCTTCCCTAGAGCAACGTTAGGTTTCTATCTCATCCAAGGCTGTGAAGATTGTGCATTTGATCTACTCGAAAGACTGATTTTCTTCCATGCTAAGTATTTACTATTAAAGCAATACGCAGTACTGTGGTTGCTGTAGGGCAGGATTGTATACAACACAGCATTAAACATAGCTGACGTTTCATTTTTACACTAATATTGAATACCCACCGCATATTATGCAGTCTTACAGTTATCCAGACAGAGAAACTGAAAAGTTAAGTATTATAATAAATATCCCCTGTCTTGCAACATAAAACAAAAGCTTTGATGTAGAGCTGCAATTCACAAGGGGGCCAGTATCACACATTGCAACCTAAGCCAAATTTTTTGAAACTTTAAACACAAATGTTGGAACACTAAATCCTTGTTTTAGGAGCCTATACTGAAGAGACCTTCTTTTTTTAGCACTTCTCAGCATCCTCCAGCCCTGAAATGTTACTAGTAACATTAGGTGCTGGAATTGTATTTACTGCTTTAATTTAATGCCTTCATAGTGTTGTAGTAATTGCCCAAGGACTCATTGGTGCAGGATATAGCTGAGATGCTCAGCTGTGATTAGATTAGGTTTTAATTGAATTCAATGGAAGAAATGAGGCAGCTGTTAAGACAATTCATTCATTGCTTGTCTTCTTTCTCTGAACCATTCTTACATCCTGTGTGAAGAACTATGGATATTTTTCTAGGTGTGCTGTTGTTGTACTCTTGATTTTGTCCTCATCCACATCTCTTTCCAGATATTGTAACAAAGGAAGAGTTCTTAAGGAAGCAAAGAACAGAGACTATCATCTTCAGCAGAGAAAAGAATCTGAACACATACGAATGTATTGTACCTGCCAATATTGAGGCTGTCACTGCCAAGGTGCTTAGAGTACTCTGTATCCCTTCGATAGGCTGTCTCTGAATCTGTCTGCAATGTGTGTTTCTTCTTGAATAAGAGACTGGCCAATTTACAGTTGCATGTTCTCTCTCTTGCCCACTTTCAATCTCAGATTTGTATTTATTCCCCCAAATGGCTTTTATTTGTGCTCTTGCTTTTCCTTTTCTTTTTCATCCTCAGCCATATCCTTTTATATTCTCACTCCTTCCCTGTGATGACCCACATTGATGCAGCAAAACATTCTTTCACTTTCTATGCTCCATCCCTTATTCAGTTCCTTTTCATATCATAAGTATATATGAATGTGCGAGAGAGTAAGAGATACAAGGACCTACACAAAAGAAAGGATAGCCTGAAACACAGACACGGGGTGTACAGTACAAAGATAACAATGTCAAAGACAGAGATCTTCTATCAAGTAGAGTAGATTTGATGCATAGCATGGGAAAAAGGAGAATTAAAGTGATGTTCTTTTCTCTCATGAGTAGTTGCAGTGGATGTTCTCTCTGAACAAAGACCAAGTATGTCTGTTTGTGTGTATATGTAAAACTGGTATTTTATCATACTCTTCATCTTTAGATCAATCCATTTCTATTTTAAACCTTTTCAGAAAGCTATTAAGCTCAGCTGTTATTTGACTGACTAGTTTTAAACCAGTAGGAGGAGTTTGGACTTTAAAAGTATGTTTGAGTAAAAGGTTTTAAATCCGTACAATGGTAAATGGAGAGCTTTTCAGCTGACCCCATAAGGTATGGATACCTTTATCTTGAGATTCCACAGCAGTGAATGTTCCTTTGTGACACTGTTATGACTTTGTTTTTAGAACAAGCATTGTCTCCTGGAAGCTGGAATAAGCTGCACAAAGGATTTAATCAAAGCCAGGATATATCCTATTGTTCTCTTTATCAGAGTCTCGGAGAAAAACATCAAGAGGTTCAGGTAACGTATCAAACCTTTTGCATATTTGATATTCTGTCTTTTTCAGTGAATAATTTTCGAGTCCAATAATGTTCTCACTGAGAGAAATAAAGAACCTTTTCTCTCTTCATCTGGTGCTTCCATGTGCACTATGTCCTCCCATGACTCCTCCCTGAAATCTTACAACCCAGGAAAGTAGGAATTCCCCAAATCTAGCACTCTTTCACTGTCACTGATAGCAGTGAGCATTGTGAGAGGATGAGACTGAAGAATATGTGGGTTTATCCATGCTCAGCACTCCCACAGCATTTCTTAAGGTAATACTAGCTGGAAGAGGAAAGGTCATAAACACTTGAACTCTCCCTACATTCAATCCTTTTAAATTGTTTCCCCATAGCAAATATTTTTCCTTGGGGGCAGCATGGAGGTAAGGGGAGGAGAGATGTGGAGTAGCTGTGTTCTCCACTGCTTTTATTGCTTGTATATAGTCAGTAGAAAATAAATTCTTGATGGGACAGCTGGGACTACAGTATTAACTTAAAATGTAAGACATTTATTTTCGGTCTGCTCATTTGATACAGGAAACTATTGCCAAAGCCAGAGACTGAAGATGAGTTTTTACGTATGTGCCGTCTGAAGGAAAAAGAACTGGAAGCACTGCCATGTCTTTATGCCTCTGTAGAGGCAGATGCATGGAGCAGTATTGAAGATCTTATCCGAACAATAAAAGACAGGATTGGAGAAGAGCAGCGTAAAACCATCTGGATAGATGAAGATCAGCTATAAAAAACAATAAGTAAAATGGAGCTCTTTGGTGACAGAAGGACATATCCAGGTGGAGCTGGGGCTCGCAGAATTCCCTGATTAGGTGCCCAGTGCTCACTCCTGTTTCACCCTTGCTGGCTGGGGACTTTCTGCTGGCAGAATGCATGTATGGAATGGAACTGGAGCTGTGCTGAATAGCCAATGTCTCAGATGCTGGCGATCTAGGATGTGGGTCAGACCACAGCCACCACCACAACTTCTGACCCACCAGCATCTCTTAAGGGACAGCAGCTGTTTAACATGTGAGAAGGACAAAGATCTTGAGAGGGAGCTTGGGGTAATTTATTATGTTAAAAATATGGATCTCATTTGGCTCATTGAAAACTTCTGATGAGACCAGATAAGTGGAATCTAAGAGGAATAAAGCATGAGGATTTTGCTAAAGAATATGGAATTAAGATGTGCCCCCCACACACCCTGAGGTGAGATTCTAAACATACCCAATTAAGGAAGCTCAAGGCTGGTTGGTAGCAACAGCAACACTACTGCTGATGGCTGTAGCAGCTCGGTAGCCCTGTTTCTCCATAACCATTTTAATCAGAAGAAAATAGCTATTATTCCTGGCATTAAAATGACAATTTTCCCTTCCTTTTTAAACCCCATTTTTATTTAAGAGTTTTGCAGGTTTCCTTTGTAGTCCTGGCACTTGCAGGAAAATAGACTCCACTGTCCCAGTGGCACATCAGATCTTTCCAGATCTGCCAATGTTTCATTTAGTTTATCCCTGCCTCTGCATTGTATTCATTTGTACATCTCTCAGGTTTTAACATTTTTTACTTGTGGAAAATACCATGGTGCCTTCTCCAGACGACAGGTTTCTCTGTTTCTGCACTGAAATCTGTATTTCTCTACAACATCATCGCCTGCCAACATGCCTGCTCTCAACAGGAGGGACTGTTCTGAGAAGAAGAAAAGGAGAATTTCATAAGCCAGTAATCGCTGTGAGCCACTCAGTCCTTGACCTCTCTGCTGTGATTGACAGCAAGGAGACCAGCAAGCATCACGCTGTGCTGTGGCCAAGTAGGATAATATTTTCAAAAGTGTGTACATGACTTAGAAGACCACAGCCCATTTTCAAAAGCACTTAACTCCTCAGAGAGTTTAAGTTCCACTGATAATGAGTGAGACTTAGACTCCTAAATCTCTTCAGTCTTTTAAAATTTTTCCTCTATACATTAGACACTGTATTGGGACTGCCAAATTGATTCAATAAAACTGACCAGATAATAATGGCTTGCACAATTGCTGATCTGAAATGCAATAAAAATTGACCTACAGATGAATAGTTGTACATCCCATTATCCTCAGATCCTTCACTCCCTGACATATCTCTCCCTTTTTAAGATGCATTTAATAATAAATTTACCTTTGCTTCTGTGTTCATCGCAAGTCCCCCATCTAGGTGCTTCAGGCTGGCGTGCATTAGCTGGCAATAAAAAGACAAACAGAATCCAAGCAAAACATCTGGCCTGGTTGCTCTCACTAGATTAACTGCTATGTTGTCTTTGCAATGAACTTCTGCTGTTGTGGGTGTCTCTCAGGTAGATTGGGTCAGTTCATGTTGGCTTTTATGATTGTGCTTTTCTGCTCTTCCCTTTTATGCACATAATTTTTTAACTAATGGTATCTTCTAGAAGTCATTTATGTCACTTTACATCTAATTTCTGCTGTTGTGTTTCTCAAATTATTAATGTTTGAATGACTGTTCATAGCTAGCATTTCTCAGAGAGTAGCTCTTTACCTACCCAATGTCATGTTTGAACTGTGCATGCAGGGGAATTAGTATCCCCTATTTTGCAACCTCTTTACAAAGTGCGGGCTGCATACACAATTTGCAACTCCCTCCAGAGCAAAGAATAACAACCAATTGGGGTATACGTAGAACAAATTGGATGATTGTTCAGGGATCCTCTGTAGCTCAAGCAGAAATAAGAAAGTATCAGTTGGAAAAGCGAAGCCTTCCAGGAGCATTTTGCATTCATTCCCAATGTCCTGATAACGCAATCTTCTGTAACAGCTACCTGTGGTTTGTTATTGCCCCTCTTGTGACAGTTTCCGAGTCCACAGCTGAGCAATGGGAGGGACTGTAAGAACATTTCTCAGCTGCTTCAGCAAAAAGTTGAGCCAGGTCAGTGTCAGATCCCTTCAGGAGCAACCAGCTGACTGCTCACCAGACAGAACTCACAGAACGTCCATGCCGCGGGGATCAGTAACATCTGGTGCAATGGCTAGAACAGATGGCTAGTGGGGTGGAGGGGATGAAGTATCTCAGACTGCCATGAGTGTTTCTGCAGTGATCTTCTCTCACCGCAGCTTTTTTTCTGAGCCCTCTTTACAGGGGCAACAGCTGTGGATGTGATTTATCTCACTTAACTTTAGACGTAGGAAAGGTATATGCCAAAGTCTAAAGAAGATTCCTTTTACAATGAATGGAGATACACCTCCAAAGAGCTATTTGTCTAACTTACTGTAGATGGCTATCTAAGGATGAGATGAATTGCCGTCTGAACTATATGGAGTTTTTTTCATGGACTATGGAAAGAAACTAGAGAATTAGCCTGGCCTTTAGCACTTTCTGATCTGTAATTTAGGACAGCTAAACCACCTTATGGGAAAAGTGGAACAAGAGATTGAGGCAGAGAACAAGAGACCTAATTATTTCCGTGAAACAAGAGAGGAGTGAATACATGGAACAGACTTTTCTTTTTGGTATCCAAGTATATCTCCTGTAAATTCCCAGCTCTGCAGATACTGTAAGGCATTGGGGTTGTCTACTTCTGTGATGCAAAGCAACCAGACTCTGTCAAGTGAAGTTCAATGACAGAGCTGTCTGCTGTAGCCTGTGTAACCCTCATCTCTCTTTGACTCACTGGAGAAGGACTGAAAATCATATTCCCCCTTGACTTCTGGATGTGAACTCAAAGAGCAAATCTATAGCTGGAGTACGAATTGCAGATCTGCAACAGAGCAAAAGGGGCCATTATCATTTACACTAGCTGAGGAGGTGGTTCTGATCTAGATCCAAATGCTGTCCATCTAAACTGGAAGAAATTAACCTCTGCATCTTTTGAAATATATTCAAATCTATGGGCTTGAAAAGAGGCCACAAATTTCCCTAAATGTCAGAGTGTTGGAATGAGTGCAGTTTCCAAGTCCTGAACCGGCAGATTTGAAGTGCAAACTTGGAACTTGGGCTGTAGATTGTTGCAGTATTTTTCATTCTGCTAAGTCTCACTAGTGAGGTATTGCTTTAAGCTACCAACCACTTCCCTCCTGACACATACATCCAATATATACAAACCTGGGCTCCTCACCACGTATTCAAATGCCCACCTAGGCATAGCCAGCTTCAGTAGTGATTGTATGGTTGAAAAACTGGAAGCAATGACTCAGAAAACAAAATGGAAATTGGAAATGTTGTAAATGTTTGTTGTAAACAGTATTGCAACTGAATCCAAAGCAGACTCAGCCTGATCTCATTGAAGTGAAAATATGTGACAAGTTTTATGTTGCATTATTCTTTGGGTGTTTTTATTTTGTTAGACAGCACTTGGTATAAGATTTGTGAGCAATAACTGGACTTGCAGATACTACTGAAATTCAGATAATTTCTCTAACTCAGTCTAATAAAGAGAAAAATTCAAGCTGCAGACCCGAGTTTGAACTGGATGCTGTGCTTGGACACCAGAGTTCAGACCAAGCTGCCTGACAGACACATGTCTGGATACCAGTTGTATATGTCTACCTAAGGTAAGCAACATTTACATCAATCCATTTTAAAATCAAATCACTTAAGGTTTTTAATGGAAGACTGGGAACATTTCTCAGCAATTTGAATTTTGAGTTAAAAAAGGAGTTAACCGAAAGCCTGGACAGTTGCCCTATATTTGGTATGCTACTTTTTCTGTAAAAAGGTGTAAAGCACATGATAATAACCGCCTTTCAAAATCTATTATTGGAAAACTACTTCTTTCCTTTAAGAGCTCACAAGAGCTTGTTGAAAAATTTTCAGATGTAGATTGTTCTTTGGAAAATGTCACTGAAAAATTGGCCACTAGAAAATGCAATTGGAAAATTTTTCAATGGAATATTGTTCTGTTAGAAAATGTGTTTTCAGCCAAAGCAATTGTCTATGGAAATGTTTCCATTCCAACATTTCATTTTTTAAAAATTTAAAGTATTTCAATAATACTGAAGCAGTCCTTTTCCGTATTTCACATACTTCAAATGTTTTACCTAAAAACATTTTTTTGTTTTTTATTTTTTTATTTTTATAGTTGACATTTTTTAAAAGTCTACATTTAAACATTTAATTTGATTGAAACACTTGTTGAAGAAAAGTTTGTATTTGATGTTTATATACTACAAAATAATGGAAGTAATAGGTGATAGCTATCAGATATGGTATAATGTCTATGATCATGAGGAAAAAATCAAACTGAATTTGGCTTTGCATTTTGTTTAACTCTGCTGCTAAAATGATGTATTATATAAGTCAGTATCATGCAGTTCAGCACATTGGGGAATTGTTGCAGGTAAAAATTTCATGCAAACTTTATTACACAGCATTTGATATTCCTTTGAATCAGAATTCTGGCTGGAGGCTAAGCTGTCAATCGGTCTGTCTGCTGCACAGACAGCTCTGGCAGCACAATTTGCAAGGGAGTAGGAACACACACAAAGCATACTTTTGCCTATGAACTGTAAGTGGAGATAGTTGCCAAAGCTGGAAAAATGCCTGTAAACCTGTTAGAGGTTTCTGTATTCTCTCATGCCAAGCTATTTTCATGGCCTAGGGTTCGAAAACTCTGTAGCAAGGATGAAGTCAAAGAGACAATATTCAGGTGGACTCACTTCAGCTCTGAGGGGTTCAGATTGTGTGAACCCTGGAGCTGTCACACAGGTTACAACACTGCGTGGGCACGTAAGGCTGAGGTGTTTAAGCAGCAGGTATTATGCTGTCCCCTGGAGACTGGACAAGCAAAACAGTTAGGGGTTTGGGACTTCTGGGAGAGGAACATTCTAGGATTTTGCAATTATTTGAATTGAGTACTCCGAATCATTCAGCGTTAATCAGCTTATACTGTGAAGCCTATCAAATGTGTTCCCCTTTGGTGCAGTTTCTATCTCCCTTGCTCTCGTTCAGTTTTGAGAACTGAATAGTATAGCACTATTTTGTGCTATATACCATTAAAAGGTACACAAGATTTCAACCTAGAGATTGTGATTCCTTTCTTTTAAATTACTTTGTTTTCCCCATTTCTCCAGCTTGCTCAGTTTCCAGAGACCTTGTTTGCTCTTCACTCCATGTAATGTGTGGGCTGCTTCAGGGTTTGTAGCCCTGAGATCCCTCATCAGAGCACTACTCTGTGCAGTGGCCTAGTGCACCAAAAGATTAAGGAAAGTGGGTAAACTGAAACTGTAATTCCAGAAAAACCTTGTGCTTTACTAGACTTTGTAGAAGAAAAAGGAGGCTCTCCCATGGATCAATGCAATGTGCCTTTTAACTTTGGGGACCAAATCGCAGTGTGATTTTTGGTTCAAGAACAGTGAATAGAGTTCTTTTGCTCTGGCAGCTTGGAAGGCAGTACAATCATTGCCTGGGACACCCCTCCTGGCATAGCAGGAGTTACTCTGACACTGCTGTGTGGGAGTCCTGCCCACACAGTACCTGGAAGCAACTGGGGTAACCATTCTGTCTGACACTTTCCTGAACAGAAAACCTAATTCAGCCAACGCGGTGCAGAAAGACTATGACATGAAATTTCCTCCTGTATCTTTCAGGTACTGCAGAATTCTGCCACGTTCCCAGAAATCACGCTTGATTTCTCTGCAAAACTATCTCTAGCCCTCAGGTATGATCCTGGACCCAAACACTGAAGAATCTGTGCCATTCTCACGGATTTTCCCCTGACTCTTTCTCGTGTAAATTTTGATCTCTGTCTCTGAGCCTGCAAAAGCAAACAGAAGGCCTCCCATCCCTGCAGTTTTCAGCTGTAGAACTAATGCTTCTTTTTGAAGAAGGTGTTGTTAATGTCTTTGTACAGATAGAGCAAGTGGACAGAGAGCTGATATGGCTTGTCCATGCAGGTCAGGGACAGCCTGGCTCACCAACCTCTGTGCAATGCTGGCTCCTCTCGGTCTATCGTGCTCTAGTCTCAAGACTCTGAACAAGAGTATAATGCAAGTCTGGCAGCTGCATCAAGGATTTGAGTGGTGGCTGCTTACCAGCGGTGAGATTTCTAGTTTGATTTGAGAACCCTACCAGTAAGCCAAGTTAGAACAACAGGAAGCTCATCCACCCTCCCTCCCCCGCCTCCTTTTTTCTGTTCCTCTGCTGCAGAAACTTTCTGATGTTCAGATGAGAGCTCTCCGGGGTTAAAGGCACCATTAGTCACTGGAAAAAAAGGAAAAAAAGACCCTTTAAAAGCAGATGGTGGGTGATAGAGAACCTGTTTGAGAGTAAATATCTGCAACAGCATGTCTGCTTCATCAGATATTAGCATCAAATCTGTCTGACAATTTAGCAACAAACACCAATGTTGATTTTCTTCCAAACTGCAGATACAGAAAGACAAAGACGGAGAGATGGCTCTTTCATAGGAACCCCATCATGCCCGGGCAAATAACAAGACAGGACTGCCAGACAGTAAAGTACCTGCAACACCCAGCCCCATCAGCGTGGTAACAGTAGCCTGCAGGTTAGAGGTTATTAAGGCATACACAAGATCGTTCAGCTCTGGGCTTATCAGAAGTGTGTGCAGAATGGAGTGTTACCATCCCAGGGATGAAGAACTGGGACTGGAGCCAGGAAAATGGCCCTGTTCACACCAGGGAAAATGGAAAGTAGCATAAAGTAGTACAGCTGGGATAGGGTGTGGAAGAGCCCTGGGATGCAGCTTACTTCCCTTGCTGTCTTCAGAGGATATATGAATTATTTGCTGCAAAGCAGCCTGAACAGTAATAGCTACCACTCCACCTGTCCCCCCGTCAGATACAGCAGCCATCCTGACTTTTCAGGCCACTGGCAAAATAGCTATTTTGCCACCCTGGCAGACTGGAAAAATTCTACCTGAGAACTAATATGCAACTGTTTTCCCCTTTATTCTCTGTCCCATTAACTTCTTTTTCACAAGTTGGTAGAAAAACCTCCTTGTGGTCAGTGGTCAGCAGTCAGATCTTGGAACCATTTCTTGATGACAGGTGTTTGGTATATCCAGTCCTTTGGAGAACAGCTTCCTTTTTCTGATTTAAATTCACTGCAACTAGTGGTCTCACATCAATTATGTACACTTCTCCTTCTCTCTCTGTCTGAAATGTCAGTGAATCTGATAATTTTTGCTCACAGAAGAAGTGGGGAACTTACAAGAATCTCTGGCACAGCCTGCAGTGATTGCATCTACCAAGGCATTAGCAAAACAGCAGGGAAACAGAAACAGGCACTGAAACTTGCTGAAGTTCAAAAACTGGTATTCAGAGAGTAATTCCTAACATAGCACTTAAGAAGACATGAGGCACATCAGGACAGTGCTCAGGAAGGGCTACACAAGGCAATCTCTAGTTGTGGTCATGGGGACATCCAGAATATTCAGGAGAAAAATAAACATGGTAAGAAATAAAGAATAACTCATAATTACACTGATTTATTCCTGGCATAAATGGACACAATTCCATTACCTTTCAGTTCTGTCCAAATATGCACCACAAGGAACTAAGCTGGATATTGACTCTGACCTAGTTGGAGTTCTTTATAGTAACATTACTGTATTGTTAAAATACTGTTTTAAGAGCCAATTTTTGGTTGTTGCCTTCATTTTTGCACCCTAGAGAAAGCCAGTGGGGTAAACTTCTATTAAATGAATGTGAAAAATTGATGCCTGGTTCTAAGTGCACATTTATAAATATAACATCAAATCCGGTGGCTTACAAAAGCTTCTCTCCCAAACAGCTCTGCCCTCCAAGCACTGCCTACGCTGCTGTAGTAATGGTCTTTCTCCGACCAGCCTCTTGAAACAGTCAAGCAGTCTTCCAAAGGCAACCTTGTGCTGGTGAGATTTAGCTTCATCATTGTAGCATGTCTGCAGCATTTACTTCACCATATCCTGGTGCTGAGCTGATTTGCTCATTATCAGATTGCTGTTTATTAATCAAAGCAGTAACAATGGGACAGAGAAGCTGGAATACAGCAGACAGTGCTTCATTTGTTCCAATTGATTTTCCTATCACATTTTATTACTACTATTTACTTTGTATGCCTCAGGAAGATTGAATTGCACTGTGCAGTAGGGCTACATACTTGAATTTCTCTTCTTTTTAGCTCTTGCTATTTCTATTATGATAGCCAGAACAGTAGGTTCTTCCAGCAACTAAGCCATGACCTTTGCTGCTATAAAACAGGGTATGGAGCTTTTGTGATAATTAGACTCCACCAGTGTGTGAAGTCCTGCAGGTGGAGTCCTAAGGAATTCCATGAGGGTCATGGATACTGAGCACATCTGAAAATTAGATCTCCAAGATGACATCTTAAATTCTCAGCACTGAGCAGAACCATTGCTGTACCCAAAGCAGCTAGAAGGTATAATGAAAGAGCATGCAGAATAGGCATACACATATACTTAGGCTAGGACAATCGGGTGGTTTCAGGGTGAGGTTTTGTCTAGCAGTAAAATTAATGGAGGTGATGGTGATGATGTTTTTTCCTGCTTCTTCCTAGCTCTTTTCTAATGTCTGAGATCACTGTTCACAAGCTGGATCTTGAAAACTTCAGCCAGCACATCTAAAATATCAGGGAAGACCAGATGATTACTGTCAGGAGGTATGTGGTGGTTTATGGAAGTTGACGCATGGGTCAACAAAAAGACAAAGGGTGCACATGCTGTAAGATTGCATTAATCCTCTCCTTTCCATAAAGAAGACGCACTGAGAACCAAAAGCAACTTTAAAACTGCCTGAAAAAAACCCTGAAAATCTGTGGTGAAGCTCCTGTTTTCAGCACAGCTAGGATTTCACTTTAGAGATTTACAAGTGTTTGAACTATATTTGTTCTGAAATTGCCCCATTCAATGAGTACAACAGGAAACCCATGGTTGACTGCAACTGTAGGTGTGAGATGCAGTTGCGTGGGGAGGTGATGAGAATATATTTTTTAAAAAAGCTTTGTTTTCTACATTAATTTTATAATTAGCCTAATTCGGGAGTGAGGAGGCAGCTAGCAGGTGGTAGCATGTGTCATTAATAAAGTTCAAAACAGAAACCCCAAATAGTCAGCTGAGCTGAAAGTTTCCGTGGGCCCTTCACTGTTACTGGAAATTTGAGAGTCCCTCACACAGGAATTTCTTTCTTATCACATGTTTTATTTTGCTGAGATGCTGTTTTGTAACTTAAGCAGAATGTGTGAATGTTTGTTTGTGCCTGTGCAAACACACATCCGTGTGCACATGTGCACCATACAACAGAATGAGTCTATATAGACGTGCAACATTATCTTCTGTGGGAACATGCCATATGACATCAGGTAGAATTTTTTTTT
>VYZV01031125.1:0-10766 GCA_013401275.1 Pandion haliaetus | reverse complement strand
TTTTTTTTTTGTTTTCCTAGCAGAACTGCTTCTTTTGTTCTACTAGCAGAAGCTTTTGGGTTTTAGAGCTGAGTTGAAGTGCCCTGGCCCCCTCTCTGAAGTACATACATACACTTGTCAGCTGTCCAACAGTGTCTGAGTAGTATGACTGCAAGCTTGTCTGATGGTTCCCTATCCTCCTGCAGCTGATGACCTTGAGCTGCACCAAATAATTCTTTTCTCACTGGGTTTTTTCAGCAGCAGTAGGGGTAATTGGATGATTGTAAAATAGGCCACTAGGCCACTCGGGGTTAAGTGAAAACTAAAATAATGCCATCTACAGGAACATTTTTTGGTCACACTTAAGGTCACAGTCAGATAAAGGGTTAGGAAATATCAGCCTGAGACTTTAACATCACAAATGGGTTTCTGCAAGCACAGCTTGTGAGTGATGGGAGGGGGTGAGGAAGAAGGGAGGAGAATACACAGGTACTGGTGGTGGATTTAACCTGGACTAAGTTCAGACACCTGGATAAGATTCATTTGAGCAGTATTGATCAGAGTGGAAGCATTAAGTATCTTTGTTAATCTGGCACTATTTCATTCATGCTGTATTATTATTGTTATTAGAACCTGTGATTTACTGTGCCCAGCCTGGATCAAATTCAGCAGCTGTATTTCACAAGATTATTTTTTCACCCTTTCTTACTGAAGTGCATTTATGGCAGCAAAAGTTTTACAGCCTTTTAAAAGAATGATGTCTCCCTCCAGTGGTGACATGATACAGCTTCGGTTTCCAAAATCAATTAGGCCATGTGAGTCTGAGTAAATGAGTGTGCATGACAATACACTTTTATGTGAAATAATTTTGTGACACATAGAAGAAGAGAACGACCCTTCATTATTAGCCACCTACTTTTGTAATGTTTCTCCCATTAGAACTACCCTGTCTCTTTGAAAATCCTCTCTTGTGGAGCAAATCTCATTTTAATACTATTCGTTTTAACAAAATAGTTTAATATATGCAAATAGCACTGAATTCCCACTTAATTTGCATGTTTTACTATTTGAATAGTAATAGTTTCTATCTGCTGATTCCTGAGTTATACAATAAAATACTGGGTTGGGTCCTATCACCCTGTGGCATGAGGTAATACAGTGCTTTAGACATTTTGTAGAAAAAATCTCTTTGGATTAAGCTGTTTTCAGTTCAGAAGAGACATGTTCAAGCCCTGGTCACCTTGTAACAGAAAGCCATATGGTACAAGTGCACTGGGGTGAAGAGATATTGATTTACCTTCTGTAAAATAAATGTAAAGTCAAAAGCCTGAGCATTTTTCAGCACCTCTCCAGTACTCTGCCTGATTTGTATGACCCTTGCTGCAAGCCCCAAGTCTCAGGCTTTCCACTATACATCCCACACCTTTCTAATCATCCCTGAATTGCAGATTCATATTATGAGTTGCAAAACTTGTGTGACCTGTGTTGTGAGCCGCGAGTACTCCCTTATTCATCCATTTTGTGTTCCTTACTCAAGTTCTCTATTTTTCCCATCTCTCTCCTCACATTTCCATATCTGAGATGAACTTCATTTTTCTTAACCTCCCTATGCCTTGCTGCAGTCCCAGTAGAAACAGTGCAATATTAAAAAGGATATTAAAATAGCAGAGTGATGCCTCAACACGGGAAACAGCAAGAAACATTATTCTATTTAAACCAGTATTTAGTGTTAATTATGATTTTCCTTCCAGTAGTGAATAACCACTCAGTGCTGAAATTGGAAAACTTGCTCAGAAAGGGTTCCATGTGATTATTTGATTATAATATGTCAGTGGTGCATGTAGTAAACATTCTGCTGATTTCATGCCAAAACATGGGCTGTGATGGCTTGGGAATCAGCTAAAGTTCCCCTTCTTCTGAGAATCATAAATGGGTGGGAGAAAACATATTTGAGCATTTTCTTTCCGAGCTCTTTCCTCATCAGAACTGTGGTATAGAGTAGCTTTCTTCAGTGCTCACTGTATCACAACTGTTTGCTAAAATATGAATATATTTTTGAAGATAAAATGTTATCTTGTCTCTTCCAGGAGAATGCATTCTCCTTCCATTTATTTTGGGTTTCTGGTTGTACTTTTGCCCCGTCACCCACAAATATTCATTGTATGTTTCTTCCTCCTTCTCTTCTAGCCAAGGTTATAAATTAAAATTCAATTTCATTAAAATTGTAAGTAATCATTCTCTGGCTCTCATTAGTAATGATTCGGTGCAGGGGGATCCCGGCTGCTCCCACAACTGTAATTCAATTGGACTCACCAGCTCTTGTTCACAAATCGCTTGAGCTGCACTTTCTTCACAAATTTATGGCATCAGCACTGTCCAGAGGTTGAATTACAGCTGCAGGTTTGATCAGGGACTGCATTATTCTGAATCTAATCCCTGCATTCTGACAGCAGCGGGGGGGAGCACTGTTGTTTTACAGGAACTGTGCATTGTTCTTCTGCTTTATGTCAGGGGCTGAATTGCCTTTGGAATCAGGAACTGTCAGCCCAAAGCTACAAGCGAACAACAAGCTCAAAATGACATGTTGTATAAATAACAAGCATGGAGACAGTCAAAAGCAGCACTCCTTCTTCTGCACTCTCCTAAATTACTGGAATGGTGATTGACCACAGACTGTGCTCTTGCATCATCAGATGCTATCTGAATGTATTGATGCGTTCTGAATATATTGTTGAAATGTGACTCCCAGCTTTTACGCAGAATGACGACTGTTGATATTCACTGGTGGCAGAAAGTCACTTAAACACTGATTAAATATTTCAGCCAGGAGCCATATTCATGCATTCATTCACATACAAGCCTCTCCTCCGGAGCAGTCATCTGCAACCTATGGCATTCTTGGCAAAAAGGGTATGTCAGTAGATCCAGAATGGCATGCAGCAGGACCTGTGCCATTTTCCATAGAGGTAATACGTCACCCATCAGCTGCCAGCCAGGACTTTGCCTCCTGGGACGCAATATGCCCCCAAACCCACTTGTACCCACAAAGCCTTTAGCCCTCCTAGAAACACAGTATTGTTATTCAGCTGACTGAAGCAGGGACTCGTGGCTCTTAGTTTGGGATTGATCTTCATTAGGACTAGAGAGGTACATGCCTCAGGCACATTTAACCTCAGCTTAAAACAGGGAGAAAAATGGTACATTGCCTTTGAAAGTTTCTCCTGCTTTAATGTATCCATACACGTGTGCTCCAACAATACGGAGCAGATTCATAGCTAGCATGTATCAGTATCTACTGCTCGTTTAATTGAGCTTTACTGTTAAATCGTTAAAGGAAATCACTGAATATGGGGCAATAAGGTAGCTTCACCACTGTTCTGCTTCTTGTGGCTTCTGCTAATGTTCTTGTGAAGTTTTGCTTGTTTTAGTAGCAAAATCTGTCGTATTCTAGTTTTGCACAAATCCTGGGAGGCAAATTACAAGAGATGTGGAGCAATTCCTGTTGACTTTAATGAGAGTTGTGTTTTTTAAAAACTACTTTGAGAGGAAAACTAAGGTCCTTTTATTTCTTTATGCAACCTTGCCTTTTTTATGTGCTTTGTTGTTGGACAGACTCTGACATGAGACAGGGTACGGGAAATGTCTGCTTTCATACGACAACTCAGAGCAACAGCATTTGGCTACTGGAGTGCAGCTTTTAGCTGAGCTGTCTGAATCACCTGTTGTGTGCAGTCCTTTGTGGCTGCAGACTCCCCGTGCAGAATTCTCAGTCGCTGTTTCCCAGGTGTGCTCCAACATGTTTTCAGTGTATTTTAGTTCCTTCATTTGCTCATTTTTTATTCCTTTGCAAACTGAAATATTTTTTTTTCCATTCCTAATTAACTCCCTGCCACCCCACTTGTGGTAAAACCTGATTTATTTCTCCTGCTCTGCACTGAGAGGACAGGATACTTAATCTCCTCTGGGTGGACGCTGAAACACTGTCTGAATAAAATGCTGATCACTCATCTGGTTAGTTCCTGCCAGCTCTTCTCTGCATTCCTGCCACCTGGGTTTTGCATCATTTGCTATCGTTTCTTTAAATGACAGAGTCCCTTCCTTCTTCATTTTTGGAGACTAATAATTCCTAAATTAGCTAGCAGTCACATTTAGGTGTGCGTGTGAGTGTTTATCCTTTCATATTATCTGTAAGACCATGAACATTCACAGACTAAAAAGGATTGTTTGGATAAATACTTTGAAAGGGTATTAAGCCAACGGCTACAATTTATTGCACTTGCTGTCCTTTTGGGACATTTTTGTGTGGATAGGGACCCACTTTTTGTATTAATGTCCACTTGGTAGCTGCAGAGGAATAAAGAAGGCTTGGGATCCCCCCTGTTCAGGGAGCAATGAATACACATGTTGTAGAAACAAACAGATATAGCAGCCCAATGAATTAGCATTTTGAAAGCCTCTGTGTTTGATACGCATCTGCAAAGTAAAGAATGAATATCAGATATATGTGGATGCATGCATACATGTTTGCAGTGGCAACCTCTTTCAGATGGCAAACACTCACTGTAAGTGCCAATGTTTTTGCACATCTTGAGAATATTAGTGTAAAAATGGAAAGAGAAAAGATTGCCCATCTGCAATGTGTAACGGAAAATTACGTGGGCAGAATGTACATGTGCTAAGTGAAGGGAGCCAGGCAAAGGAGGTGAAGAATCAAGATTTTTCTTCTTCATGCTGAAGTCTTGAGAGACCCATTTAGTGACATCTCTAATAGCACCCTTTTCAGATGCGCAACCATTCTGCCTCTCTTTTGAAACTAACCTGGGCTGAGAAACTTAACAATGAATTCAGCCAGAGGGCTTGGAAGCCTGGCCTGCCAGCCCATTAATGGTCTCAAGCAAATACTGTGGACTCTGTTCTATTTATTCATCCTAAAGTGTAGGTGTTAAGAAATATGAGGCTGGTAAGTGGGTGACAGGCATCTGCAAGCGTCACCTCAGCAATTCAGGTTAGCAGAGAGCCTTGGAGTAGGATTGTAAAAATTGCATCATTTGTAACCTTTTCAGCACCAGCGTTTTAAAAAAAAAACCTGTAACCAACAGCTTTCCTTTGGACATGAAGAGAATAACTAAAGAGAACATCTGTTTTCCCTTTAGATGTGGAACTGCAATAGCAAGCCATGCATAAATTTTATTAAGGCTTGCTAATTTCCTATGAGTTTGGGGAGCTACACGTTACCCATGGAGATATTTGGCTCTGCATCACCAGATGAAAAGTCATTTTAAAAACAATGCAGAAAAAATGGACATAGCTTGGCGGCAAACACGTTAGGTTCTGTTCTCAGGGAGCTCCATTTTCTTTGGCTTCGTTTTTGCACTTAATAACTTTGTGCCTTTTTTCTCCCCTCTTAATGTCTCATCTTGTTTTCCAATGACTTTTTATGATACAGATGACTAAAAAAACATGTGCCTGAATTGACAAAACTACTTAATGCTAGAGTCTTTTGTACTCTAAATCAGAGATCCAAACGCTTTCAGCACATATGTCTGCTTTTAAGTGGTTTCTGAGATGCTAAACTTTTTGTGTACGCCAAGGAGACATGCTCGAGCCAGCTTGTGACTGTCCTGTCCCTTTGTGCTGTAGGAATACGTCTCCAGATTTACGACTGAGAAGCAAGGGCTGTTGAGACATAGCCCTGTTCAGATCCCACAGGCCCAGTTTCTGTGCCCTCTGAAGAAACACCTTTGAGCAGAACCTCACTCTCTGATCTTTCTATATTCTCAGAACCAAGGTGAACAATCCCTGTGTGTAATCACAATAACTTCACACTAAGAACTTAGAGCCTGCAGGACACTTCGCAGGACATGCCTGGAATTACACAGATCATGCCTTGTTGCATGAAATAAGTAGAAAAATCACAGGCTGGGTTAAAAATATGCTTGTCTTCTCTCAATAATTAATTGTTTGGGGATTAACATGAGGGTTTGTGTTTTGAAAGTAAGCTAATCTACTCGTTGGCTGGTGTGTAATGAAGGAGAACAGGCTACTGTCAAGCAGTCTGAAAATAGTGAAAATTAACTCCGTGGAGTGTCACGACTCACATATTTTATGTATATGAGTAATGTGTCCTCTGTGGGACAGAAAATGAAAATATCACATGGAAAATAAAAAATGGTGGAAATTTAATAAAAGAAGCAGGCATACTTTGCTTTGGCATAATTTGGCATTTTTACTGCTTAGTGGCATCTGGGCTGGGCCACTGCAAGAGAATCCATGTTTGTGAACTCACGAACAGTATGAACCAAACGTTCTGCAGCCTCTGTACTCACAGAGCTAGCAAAGGGGAAAGAAAACATAATTTAAAATAAGAATGCACTGAAATCATAGAATCATAGAATACCAGGTTGGAAGGGACCTCAAGGATCATCTGTCCAAACTTTCTCTGAGTGAGTTGAAGTTTGCTCTTCTAAAATCTAAAACCTTTGTCTTAGTACTAACCCTCAGCAGGATCCCAAACTCTACAATATTGTTATCACTGCAGCCAAGGCTATCAGTAACTGAGATACTACAAAGCAGGTTTTCTTGGTTTGTGAGTAGCATGTCCAGCAGTGCCTCATTCCTGGCTGGCACATCTAACATTCGTATAAGGAAGCAGTCCTCTACGCATTCCAGGAACTTGATGGATGACATGTGAGCTGCTGTATTGTTCTTCCAACAAATGTCTGGGTAGTTGAAGAACCTTAAGAACCAGGTCTGTTGACCCGAAGCTTGCTTAAGTGACCCAAATATTGCTTCGTTGGCCTTATCATCTTGGTTTGGAGGTCAGTAGCAGATGCCTACTGTAAGATCCCCCTTGGAGACGACCCCTCTGATCTTGACCCAGAGGCATTTGACAGAGCTTTCACAGTTGCTGTACTTGACTTCTATATATTCAAGGTTCTCCTTAACATAGAGCATGACTCTTTCTCCTCTTCTTCCCTGCCTGTCTTTATGAAACAGCCTATAGCCATCCATCGCAATCCTCTAGTCATGTGAGTTCTCCCACCATGTTTCAGTTATTCCTACGATATCGTAACTTTCTGACTGGGCACGGAGCTCCAGTTCCTGCTGTTTGTTCCCCAGGCTGCATGCATTAGTACACATACACTTGAGGTGGTTGGTCTTCTGGTTCCCATCTTGGGAGGCAGCTAAAGAACATCTGTTGCTGCTCTGGTTGGCCTGGCTTATTCCCCAGTTGGTTGCAAAGACGTGATTGCCACTCAGGACCCCACCCCCTGAGTCCTTCAGTTTAAAGCCCGCCTCACTGTGTTGGCCAGCCTGCTGTCAAAGATTCCCTTGCCTCTTCTAGACAGGTGAATCCCTCCCTAGCAGGCTATAGTCATCAAAGAATATCCTATTGTCATAAAAGCCAAAACCCTCATGATGGCACCAGCCATGAAGCCAGAAGTTGCTTTGCATTATATGTCTGTTTCTGGCTGCACCCTTTCCTCTAACTGGTAAAATGGAAGAAAAGATAACTTGGGCACCAATACTTTTCACTTGCACCCCTAGGGCTTTGCAGTTTTCCTGGATTCTGCCCAGGTTCTGGCTTGTGGTGTCATTCATGCCCACATGAAAGAGTAGCTGTCATGGTTTAACCCCAGCCGGCAACTAAGCCCCACACAGCTGCTCACCCTCTCTCCCCCAGTGGCATGGCGGAGAGAATTAGAAGGGTAAAAGTGAGAAAACTCATGGGTTGAGATAAAGACAGTTTAATAGGTAAAGCAAAAGCCACGCTCACAAGCAAAGAAAAATGAGGAATGCGTTCACCACTTCGCGTCGGCAGGCAGGTGTTCAGCCATCTCCAAGAAAGCAGGGCTCCATCACGCATAACAGTTATTTGGGAAGATAAATGCCATCACTCTGAATGTCCCCCCTGCTTCCTTCTTTTTCCCCTAGCTTTCTATGCTGAGCATGGCATCATATGGTCTGGAATATCCCTTTGGTCAGTTGGGGTCAGCTGTCCCAGCTGTGTCCCGTCCCAATTTCCTGTGCACCCCCAGCCTCCTCACTGGTGGGGTGGGGTGAGGAGCAGAAAAGGCCTTGGCTCTGTGTAAGCACGGCTCAGCAATAATGAAAATATCCCTGTGTTATCAACACTGTTTTCAGCACAAATCCAAAACATAGCCCCACACTAGCGACTGTGAAGAAAATGAACTCTATCCCAGCCAAACCCAGCACAGTAGCAATGGATAGTAGTCTGTGCTCTTGACAAGTTGTGGCACCCTCTTGGCCACATCTTGGACCTTAGCTCCCAGAAGGCAGCATACCTCTCATGACTCCCTGTCAAGCCAGCAGACAGGCACCTCAGAGCCCTTTAACAGAGAGTCACCCATTACGAGCACTCGTCATTTCTTTTTTGCAGTATCCAATGTGTGCTGCTGGTACAGTTTCTCCTTGCAGACCTTGCTCGTGTGTGTCTCCTGCTGTTAAAGCTTCATATCTGATTTTGACTGTAACGCTGGAAGGTGGGGACTGAAGCAGAGTCCTGCTTTTGTGGGTCACCAGGGTCCAAGGTGCCTCATTCTCTGTGGTGTCTGCCACAGGAGCATGGTTCTGAAACCACTTATCTATCTCCATCTCAGCCCCACTAATACTGTGCAGCCTTTTAACTGTTTCCTGAAACTTGGCCACCTGACACAACAGATCATCAACCCATGCACATCTTTTGCAGGTACTTACCTTTTCTCCAGGAGAAGGGTCTGGGCACTCATTGTAACTGACTGTACTGAAGTCTCCTTCCTTACCAGTTCCATCTGGGTGGAAGCATCAGGCATATCAGGGGCTTTCTCTGTAGAAACACTGGTTTTAACTCTGAGGCGGGTGCCCACCATTATGGCAGAGACCTAGAGAACTTCCCTGGGCTGTGGCGGAACGTAATTAAACAATTAAAATTTGAAAGCACTGTTTGATTATCCATTTCTCTTCCAGTCTTACCATTACAAGGCTGCTCGTGGTTCTCTAGTTCTTTGTCTGGACCTACTTTTTAACGACCTGATGTCAATAGTTAGAAGCTCAACAAGTTTAGGCAAATCTGGATCAAAAAAAGGAATATGTATCCCAAACAACTTTATATTAAAGCAATGTTAAAAAGGACAAGGCAAATACTGAGACACAAATTCACTAGTAAGTGGATTTTTTCTTGAGAAATGCTCAACTACTTCAGTTTTCTTTGGCTTCATGGGAGTTAAGACTGCAATCATTTCAAAGAACTGGGATCTCTGAGAAAGAGCATATTAAAATAGGGATCATGAAGTCTTGCAGAAAACATCCAGCCAAGGTTTCAATACCTATAGCAAAAAACTAATATACTAGTACTGGAAGGTTCCCATATACTTGATGATGTTACTAGAAAATAGTTATCTATTTGAACTGTTCTTGTTTCACTCCTCCACAGGAGAACATTATTCACTTTTTCTCTCTTCACTTTTTCATTCTGCTATGGGGAGTGTGCAGAGAGAAGGCCATTGAAAAAGCCATATAAAACCTCCGAGAATGCAATAAGCAAAACATGGCACTTTTAACATGACAAAACTACCAGCTTAGGTAAGGACTTGAAGTGCGTATAAACTCCAGCACCTCCTCAGGCAAAGAGAGTCACAGTCTCAACAATGGAGAAGAAGCAAAAGGAGTTTAGATCATAAATCTTCAGATCTACAAGCTTTGCTGTCTGAATGCACAATGAACAATTCAAGGGCCCCAACATCTTTAAATAAGTCAGACTAAGCCAGGAGTGCATCTGCCCTGTGGTAACAACAGTTCGATATTTTGACTCAGTTTGCTCATCTAGCACAGTGGTCAGAAAGGACAAGGTGGGTGATTTATCAACTCAGGTGATTCCATTAGTGCATACTTTTTCTTGCTGTTGTCTTGTCAGGTTCTTGCCTAAACTCTGAAGTTTAAATTACATTAGCACTAGCTCTGATATTGCTGCATGGTGCTGTACTGCAAGGTGGTAGCTATGTCCTCCTTGTTGTTTATTTGCTTCCCAGTTTCACTGAGCAAAATATCCTTCCTGGCAGTGACAGTGTCTGGTAGTGCTCAGAAAAACAATAGCCATGTCCCAGGTATGGGTAAACATTCAGTTTTGTAATACTTACAGGGTCCATTAGCTGCATTCTCAGCTGAAGTGGCAGCACCTCCTTCACACTGTTCCTCCTCTGCTGCTGATAATACACTTTCAGAAGAGAGAACAGTCTTTAAGCTATGGGTCACAGTGGACTGGGTAAAGAATGGGCCATCATCCAGGTGGGGACTTGGGAAGACTTTGGGATTAGTCAGCTACGAGCTTCAAGACACTGAAATGACAGCTCTGCATCCTTTCAAGGGCTAAATCATAGAATCATAGAAGCATTTTGGTTGGAAAAGACCTTTAAGATCATCGAGTCCAACCATCAACCATGCCCACTAAACCATGTCCTGAAGTGCCTTGTCTACATGCTTTTTGAACACCTCCAGGGATGGTGACTCAACCACTTCCCTGGGCAGCCTGTTCCAATGCCTGACAACCCTTTCAGTAAAGAAATTTTTCCTAATCCCCACTCTAAACCTCCCCTGCCACAACTTGAGGCCATTTCCTCTCGTCCTATCACTAGTTACTTGGCAGAAGAGACCAGCACCCACCTCACTACAACCTCCTTTCAGGTAGTTGTAGAGAGTGATAAGGTCTCCCCTCAGCCTCCTTTTCTCCAGGCTAAATAACCCCATTTCCCTCAGTCATTCCTCACAAGACTTGTGCTCCAGACCCTTCA
>VYZV01031123.1:27031-37871 GCA_013401275.1 Pandion haliaetus | reverse complement strand
TAAATGCAGTTTTGGCTAGATGTGGTTTTTAATCCCTTAGATTTAAATCCCTTGGTTTAATTTAAAATCTGTGGCCTCTGTGGTAACATTGACTCAATGTGCAGTTGTCTCCCATAGCATTATGTGAGATGCTGATTTAGGGAAGACCTATAAAAACTGCCCACCTGAGAGCCTAAACCTTAGCTTAGGTGCTCTACTCTTTCTGCACAAATGTTGGTATAAATCCTGGAAAGCTCAGAACCATCACTCATTCTAAATGCCTTCTTTTCTGGAATTCAATTTTGAAAGCTGCAAGCAAAACAAACAGCACTTCTCCATTAAAAAAAAAAAAAAAGTAGACTTTAAATAACATCTCGATAAAAGAAAATGACATTTCGTCAGGAGTGACTTTCCTACCCAGAAACATGAAGAGCAGTAAGTCAGAATGGCACACAAAGCCTTCCCTGGGATCTGGAGACTTGATGCTGTTACATTACACATCATTTCAGACCTAATCATCATCTTGCAGGCAATGATCTGAGGGATACACATGTACATACCATGATCTGTACAATCCTCGGTGCTTCTAGTCTTCTCATATAGTTCTGTTTGTGGGTTTACAGGCTTAAGTTGGTTTACCTCTTTATCATGTGTACAAGCCTTATACCATTTTCCTCTATCCATCTTTCGCTCCATCTTCCTTCTCTGCTTTAAACTTGGCCAACTCCTTCTTGGTTATTTTTCTTAATGCATAAAGTGTCCAGCAGTGTTCCTTTCAGCTTTTGACCATCCAAAAAGCTATTAACAGCAATAGTTTGTACTTGAAAAGGCTTTCTCATTTTTAAAAAATACTTGAAAAGATCTCCATAACAGAAGAGAACAGTAAAATGCTTTAACGAGCCTGTTTGCTGGTTAATTGAGTTTGGTTGTTTCATGCCTTTAGGATAAAGGCCAGAAACTGATGAGGATTATGTTAGACCTTGAAAAACAAGGCTTAGAAGCAATGGAAGATATCCTTACTCGTACAGAGGTTCTGGATCCTGCTGAAGTAGTGGATCTTTTCTATGACTGTGTTGACACAGAACTTAAGTTCTTCAAATAAAGTAAGCAAACACTTTATAATTCTTTAGATACTGAGTTTCTCGTACCAGGTATCTTTTACACTAAGCTAAGGGTGTTCAGAATTGGGTCCAAAGCCACCTTTCTACCTCAGTGCATCTGCTTGGTTTGTCTCCAAAGTCCCTTTTCCCTATGCTACATTGCAGGCAATTTTTTTATTTTTTTTTTTTCTCAATTTCACCCTTGCTTAGAATGGATTTTAAACAAATTTTATCTCATTTCAGCTATGGTGGCTATTGTTAGCCTTTTCACTGGAAGACTGCAAAGTTCTTCAAGCCTTGAAAGAAAGTCTTCACACTTGTGAATTTGCAGGAAAAACATTTCTAGAGGAAAAACTGTTACTTGCTAGCTGTATCTGGTTAACAAATTGCTTTCCTTTGTCCAATCTTGTGGTGTTCCTGTTTGTGTATGTATATAGTGAAAGGAGAAGGTCACTGACTGGTCCAATTACTGTGTGCATGCTGGCTAATTTAGTACAGAATGTTTAAATATGTATGTTGGGCAACCAATTAAAGCAAAGATTAACTTAATCAGGCTAACTGCCATATTGTCATTGAAAGCAATCTATGTTTTTTCCTCTATTGCTCAGGACTAGGCTTGCAGCAAAGCTGACTTGCATTTTTTTCTTGCTAATTCATACAAAGATGGTAGAGTTGAAATCACAGTTTTGAGGGGGCAGGAAGGTAAGTCCTGGTTCTTGACCTTGCTGTACTGCCCTCATAAGGGCGTATCTGGTTACAGTAACTCAGCACCTGACATTATGCCTGTACAATTTATCAGAATTAGGTCCCCCAGGTTAAGTTTTGCCTTCACCTGCACCCAACTTAGGGAAGCTTGTGTTTGTAATGCACCTGGCTGCTGCTCTAGTATTGAGTACTAAAATGCAGAGCCAGCCTGGATGCCCAAGACGTCTATGCATAACCTTTTGGCTCTTAAGATGCAATTAATAAGGTGTCATATTTACACAGAAGCTAAAAATTAGGAATTTTTTGAGGGAATAGATGCTGGACATAGATAAATACCTGACTATCCTCCATCCTTCTGCCTTTGTACTGCTGAACAGTTCCTAGTAATCTCTGTGGTGAGCATAAACGGCTGATGAATCCATTAAATACCAGTGAGTTACTGGTGGGTATGGCAATCCAACCAGTTAGGCTTAGAAATGGCTGTCTTATGCTTCCTTATATAAAGTGCAGTCCTGCAGCATGCTTCCCTTCCCTGCCAGTCTTAGACAGACCTGCTTTTCACGTATTTTTTTCTTGTAGAAGTGAGGGCAAACACTTTAAGAATTAAACCAGTAAACACTGCTTCCTGTGTCATGCAAAGATGGTTGGGGTTTTTTCTAACAGGAGGATGAGATAAGAAGTCCATGTCTTTAATAAGTGGAAGTTAACATATGGAGTTAAAATCCCTTACTGTTCAGGGAAGGGGATGGTGAAGAACCATGGACTTTTGTACTGAGGAATTAAAAGCTACTTAGAAGGCAGCAACACAGTTTCAAGTTGAGGTAAGAGTTGTGCATTAGGGAAATAATTATTGCCATATTGGCATACTGCATTTTTGGAATTTTTTTTTTATTAAATTGTTCCATTCAGACTCATTACTTCACTATTGCCTTATATGACAAGTGGCAATTGGACAAGAAAACATTGGGCCCTTTCACTTACAGAAAACAAGCATGAAGATATTTTCTCTTATGGCCTACCTAGTAATCTTTCCATTCACAATACACTCCTCCCATGCTATTACAGGAACAGCTCCTGTGCCTAGGTATTCTGAAAAATGGAGTAAAAGGAGAAAATAGGCAAGTAAACCCTAAAACTTAACTTCTATCTACCTAGCCAGAATACGGACTGCAAGGAGTACACTTCATTTCAGAGGGCATTGTGCTGGACGCAGCCAGTTGAAAGAGCAGTGTGCTTTTGCCAACTGCCCCCAGCTGAAGTAAATGGATTTCCCATGAAATCCACTTTTGGAATGAAAGGGTACTTTGAATGAAAATGTTCCTAATCAGAGTACGCTTTTAAGACATACCATGTTGAACTTCAAAGCTGCTTCTATAAGCTGTTGCTTGTTGAGCACTTTGCATCCTGCTAAGAGTACCTGGATATTTGTGAACAAGGGGAGAACAGGGATAAAATGATTGCCCCATCCAGAGGGCCGAAATTAGGATATACCGCTTCACACAGCTCTTTTGCACAACTCTGATCTCTAACCTTTGGGAGGGAGACAAGGTGAAAGAAGAGGGTGTTCCTGCTAAAAACATATCTATCTTATTTGCCTGTTTCTTAGGAAAGACAAACCCAACATTTACAATTATCTTGTGGGAATTTATGTCCTTATTTGGAACTGCTTATATGACAGAACTAATAAATTGTTTTGAGCACAGTGATCCAGGTAGTAATTTTCTAATAGTATGTTGCTTTTGCTTTAGCTGTGTAGTGCATTTAAAAAAAAAAATACTGTGCTACAGCAACATGCTCGAGTGCAATCACTAGTCCTACAAGTCCGAGAAACCAGAGCACCCCCATGGCCTTAAAACTTCCTGTGGTGTTGAGAGCAGCTGTGGCTCAGTGGAAGGACATAGTGGGACTAGTGGGATCAACTGCCACGGGGTGGCAGCCAGCCTGATCTCTGTATCTCCAGGCAATAGCGAAGTCAGAAGTTTCAAATGAATCTTGAACAACAATCCAGTGTACATGGAAATAACATTTCGTCAACACTTGCAAATATGCCCAGGCTTCCTAATTTAATCCCTGAAAGACGATGTTTGCTTCTATAATATACCTAATCGTAATAAAAACAGGAGTAAAATGTTTTTTCCTTTAGCTATCTTCTGCTGGGTAGTCTATTATTAAGCAGTTTTAAAATCCTTATGAAGGCACTTATTACAGAGCAGTACACAAGTTCCAGAACAAATGAGAACCAACAATACATCACCTTTAATAGTACTATTAACAAAATATTCTTCAAAGCAGTATTAAACTTTTCCAGTTGTTTGAGAAGCAGTGTATATGCTGACCCCTGCTCATTACTATATTCATGCATATTTATCAAGTAACTATAATAATGACAGTAACTATAAGTATAGGTCAAAGTGTCACTAATTTTTTTCTTTTCACATGACATACAGCAAGGTATCATGATAAGCTGGAAAAAGACTAATGATGCTTTCTTAGAGTCCTACAGGTGAAGAGCTTACCCTTAACGCCATCTCCATGCCATGAGCGTGCATGTGTGTGGGAGCAGGAGTTACAGCATAACTGAGCTGTTGCAAGAACTAAGAGAAAAGCAGAGATATGTAAAGATGCAGTTACCTGTCTTTTCCAAATAGACTTGTTCAAAGGCAGGGCTGTGGGGAAAGATATTCACCTGGGATCTATAATGGTATTACAGCTGCAGCTAAGGGGAGTTTATGGCAATTATATAAATTAATGCCATAACTGTAAATAGCCTGGCTGTTAGCACCAGGTTCACTCTGGAACAGCAGTGTCTTTCTTCAAGCTGGTGAATCATGGAATCACTTACGTTGGAAAAGACCTTTAAGATCATCAAGTCCAACTGTAAACCTGACACTGCCACGTCCACTGCTAAACCATGTCCTGGAAGTGCCACATCTACATGTCTTTTAAACATCTCCAGCGATGGTGACTCCACCACTTCCCTGGACAGCCTGTTCCAATGCTTGACAACCCTTTGGGTGAAGAAATTTTTCCTAATACCCAATCTAAACATCCTCTGGCACAACTTGAGGCTGTTTCTTCTTGTCCTATCACTTGTTACCTGGGAGAAGAGACCGATACCCACCTCGCTACGACCTCCTCTTGGGTAGTTGTAGAGAGCAATAAGGTTTCCCCTGAGCCTCCTTTTCTCCATGGTAAACAGCCCCAGTTCTTTGCTCCTCACAGGACTTGTGCTTTAGACCCTTCACCAGCTTTGTTGCTCTTATTTGGAGATGCTCCAGCACCTCAATGTCTTGTAGTGAGAGGCCCAAAACTGAACACAGTCTTCGAGGTGCGGCCTCACCAGTGCTGAGTACAGGGGGATGATCACTTCTCTAGTCCTGCTGGCCGCACTATTTCTGATACAAGCCAGCATGCTATTGGCCTTCTTGGCCACCTGGGCACACTGCCTGCTGCTACTCAGCTGGCTACACCCGTAGGTCCTTTTCCACAGGGCAGCTTTCCAGCTACTCTTCCCTAAGCCTTTAGCGTTGCATGGGGTTGTTGTGACCCAAGTGCAGGACCCAGGAAAGCTTAAGGGGAATCAGAGTGGTTGTGGTTGGATGGGATGGCTGGAGGTCATATGGTCCAACCCCCCCTACTCAACCAAGGCCACTTAGAGCCAGTTGCCCAAGACCATGTCGAGATGGCTGAGACTCCACACTGTGCCTGGGGAACCTGTGCCAGTGCTCAGTCACGCCCCACAGTCAAAAAATGTTTCCTGATATTCAGACAGACACTCCTGTATTTCAGTTGGTGCCCATTGCCATTGGTCCTGCCACTGGGTACCACTGTAAAGAGCCTGGCTCCATCTTTATATCACCTTCAGGTATTTATACACATCGATGAGATCCCCTCTAAAACTTCTCTTTTCTAGGGCTGAACAGTCCCAGCTCGCTCAGCTTTTCCTCATAGAAGCGATGCTCCAGTCCCTGCACCATCTTAGTTGTCCTTTGTAGGACTCTCTCCAGTATGTCCATGTCTCTTGTCCTGGGGAGCCCAGCACTGGACACAGTATTCCAGGTGTGGCCTCACCAGTGCTGAGCAGAGGTGAAGGACTGATCACCTCCCTTGATTTGCTGGCAGCACTCCTATTAATGCAGGGAAATGCACAAGAATAAGGGTCATTCTTGCTGGAAATAGACATCTTATGACCAGATCTGAACATCTGTGATCCACAGACCTTACCCCAGGCTGCGTATTAAAAGCAGAAATTCAAGACTTGCCTGCTGCTAGGTTGTTACTTTTTTTCAACCAGCTCTATTCAAGGGAACAACCACTTTGGTGACTGCTTGTTCTATGTGGTGTATTTTGGATAATGACTCCTCACTGCTGCTATGGGTGAACAGTAGGAGCTTCAGTTGCCTGTTTAAAATGTAGGCATTGGACCTCTCATCCAAACGCCTCCTCATTGCTGGGTCAAGACAGTCTGTCACACAAATGGTAAACATCCATGTACCCTTACATACACACTTCATNNNCCCCTTTTTTTTTTTTTTTTTTTTGTGCTTACAGTAGAACAACTTTCTTTTCTTCCAGTTTGGAAAAGCTCTGTCTTTGTCAAGTCCATGACCACCCTACCCAGCTGGACTTCTTCAAACACTATCCTAAAAGGATCTGTAATCAATAGGAGGTAGGCTCAACAGCAGCCACAGCTCCTTGTCATCTCTTTCCTCTTCATGCTTGATGAGAAAAGGATTGTGGGCCCATCTGTTCACGAAAGTGACATTCTGCTGCAATCTGAGGATAGGCAGAATAGAAGTGAAGAAACATACAAAGAGACTAAAGGTAGCACGTTAGTTTCTGATAGTTCATTCAAAAATGTCTGAATAACAACTGGAGAATTTCCAAAATACTTAAAAATGATGATGGAAGGGGAAAAATTAACTACAGGCACGTAATGCAAAAAAGTATTCTGAGGTAATATCTGTCAGCATGGTAAGAATGAGAATTGTTTCAACACTACAAAGAATTTAAAATTTATGCTGCGTTGCTTAAAAAATATCCATCTATATACAATAATTTAAAAGCCTGTACTAACATTCCTGTGGGATGCAGGCCAGTTCAAAAAGTATGATATACATCATTTTTCCTGTTTCTAGAAATGTTAACATTGCAAGCACTTGCAACTCAAATATAATCTCTATCACTGTAATGGGGACCCCTTCCGTTTTATATATTATCTATATTATCTTGATGATGTTCTCTTTTAATACTAATCCAGAAAGCATCAGAAGACTCTTCTCATCTCACATGTGTTCTTAATGGAGGATTTTTAGAGGGATCTGTAAATAGATAGGACAGGTTTAATCAGAGGAGATGATAGAAACATTTTTTGCATGCAGTTCTACAGCAAGGGTGCTGCATTTATCTTCTACCTTTGAACTGATTGAGATAGATATATATATCTATATATGCTCATGCTCTGTAGCCCTTCAGCAAAAAAGTATTTGATCAGATCATACAGCAGATGATTTAGGCTGACTGAGGCAGCTGTGAAAAGTCATGCACAGTACCTTGACATGGAAACCAAAATAAAAACTTAATGAAAAGTTGGAGATAAACAGTTGATCTAATAATACAGAAAAGACTGGGTTTCATAAAAAACAGAATATGGGCATGAGATCTTTCGGCACCTTCAACTACCAGTTTTCCAAGCTGGATAGGTGAAATTCTGCTCCTAGAACGGTGACCTGATACCAAGTGTCTAAGTTAAGGGGAGGGGCAGGGAAGCGAAGTTCAGGTACCAAGTCTCTTTGTTACTCAGGTGTGTAAAACACCATGCACAGGATTTAAATCAAAACACACGATGGAAGACATGGATCAAATCACGTTTCTTTTGTGATTTTGTAAGTTATGAACAAAAAAAACCCAACTCAGTAGCTGCCGAAGTCTGTTTATGTGACATCACTGTTTTTAACATCAAGGGCTCTGCAAATTCAACAATCTAAAGAACACAGACTACATGTCAAGCCGCATCATTTTATTTTTAGCTACTAAGACTTTCAAGTAATTAATAAGTGTTTTTCATGATATCTTGGGTTCCTGTTACCACTGTAACAAATCCTATTCCTCCCTGTGCCTATGCTAGCAGCCCAGTTCTCACGTTAATGCTGGTTTCTGTTCTTTATTTTCACTCCCTGTTTTTAATCCTATTGGGTAATTATCAGACCTCATGTTTACACACTTACCTCTAGCTATCTTGCTGGGATATGTTTTCTGAAATGGCTTGAATTCATCAGGTGGGGGGAAATCTTCCACAGAATGGAAAGTAAATTTAGATTCAAAGTCATCTGGGAAGTTTCAGGGAAATAAACATTAGTCACTGTTAGTGAGATACTTAAAAAAAAAAAAAAAAAAAATTACCACAAGGAATTTCAATTAAAAATGCTGACACGTTTTCCCCTGGAATTGATAGTGGCTCATTCCACATAAACAATCTTGATGAGTACTTCTGTGAGCCATCCAAGCTTTCTGGCTTAATTGCAAACACTGCCTGCTACTAACTGAAGTTAAGCTCTTCCGGCTGCCGTTCCAGTTTTCTGCATTGACGATATTGTGGTAATAGAGGTATTCCTAGGTGGTTTTCAAGCCATTTAGCTATAAGCAAGAATGAATGGCCAATTCATCAGACCACAAAAATAATTCTTAGCAGTCTTTGCTCTATGGGACTGAAGCTAATAAATGTCCATGAACTGGTTTGAAGAACAGTAATATAAGCACACTACAGCAACTTTCCACAATCTTAAGAAAAGCACGGACTACCTGCAAAATTACTTGTCTACTGGATGATTCGAAACCTTTGTGAAAAAGTCTTCATTTTCTCTCATTGTATAAGCTTGTACAAAAATGTTTCTAATGGGTCTAGTTATACTACCCTGTTATTGCCATGAGAAAATCTCAAATGACTTTTTGAGGTCTGAAACACACACAGGCTTTTGAACTAAAATTATTAACTAAGGCTAAGAGATCTAATTTAGATGACATTACCAATGATGTGCATATTTCCATTTTTAAGCGGTGGGTAGAGGTCATGAGCCGTAGCCCAGGCTGAGACTCCAGACTTGCTCGTGAGTTCAGTTGTTGGTGATCTTGCTGGTGGCTGTGGAGGTGTGACTAGCTTCCCAGCACCGGTTCCTTAAAAAGAAGCAGCAGACCAGCACATAAACATCATCATGACTTAACAGACCCAACAGTAAGCTTTGCACAAAAGTGGAGGGAGTGTAGGAGGAATGCAGTATTTGGGGCAAACTTACCCAGCTTCATGGCTGCTGTTTGTCAAGCCTGACCATGGATTTACAGCATTAAGTATTACATTCAAGCCACTACTGGAGTTGGCTGGGGCTTGCTATTTCTAGTTCTAGGAAAAGTCTGACATTCTCAAGTATGGTTTTGTCCCAGGCTGGAGGAGAAGACTATCCTTCCACTTTCACAAGAACAAGCAGTTTCTTTAAGAGAAAAAAAAACCCAAACCCCCAACCAACCACACTAGATGGTATCTCTAAAAGAAAATAGTTTCCTCAGACTTTGGCAGCTATGCAGTGGAATTACCATTATCCTTGTGCATTTCACTGAGGAGTTGCAAGAGCCGTCAAAGTTTACATCTTCTGGGCAGACCTACCACAGGAACCGTGTAAGGGGGAGGGAGCGCAAGGCCTCCAAGTTAGCAGCCTCCCAAAACTGCTTCTCCCCCTAGATAACCAAGAGAAAGGCAGGCTAATTTTATGGAAACGTCAAAAGTTCAACCACCATGAGAATCGGGCATCTCGATAAAATAACAGTTCATCAGACAGTACCGGAGCAGCATTAACCACCACCGTGAAGCACCTGATCTGCTGTACTTACATGGCCTTTCCCATGGCTGCCAAAGGGAACCAGTAATCTTTCTCTCAACATGTGGCTGCTAAAATACAGGGTACAGAACATTCTCTTCAGGTGTTCCTCAAACCCACACAGACCTAGGCTCGTTTTTTTATTATCTCCAGTATATCAGAGAAGTCTGATAAAAGTGTTCCGTCTACCCTCTGCTCGACAAAACACTAGCCAATATCCCCACTTCCCAGCAGTCGGAGAAACCTTTGGCCCTACCGCCTTGATCACGGGATGCCCTGGCCGCTCCTCTTTGTTGAAAAGCGGAGGGCTGCATCCATATTTGCCTTTGCTCATCTACGGCTGTAGCTACATCACCGCCGTTTTACTCTCTCCTGTAACGTTTCCCTGCCGTTGCCAGTATTGCTCCGGCCTGCAGGGGCAGAGCAGGAGAGGGGTGCCGCGGGTAGGCCGGCACTCCAGCAGCCGCAGACCCGGCAGACACGGTGGCGGATGCTCTGCGGCCCTGCCCGAGGCTGCCAGGAGACCGCTCCCGAGCTCAGCCATGGCGCTGCAGGGGACACACCGCTGCCAACACGCAAGCCAGCCGCTGCCCAGCGCTCCTCAAACGTCGCTTTCACCGACCGCCATGCCAAGAACCCCCCACCCAACTCTACGGCGCCCGTGCCCGGTGCCAAGCGGAGCCTGCCGCCTCGCCCGCCCATTACCCGGCGACGGACCTCGCCCTCCCGCTCCGTGCGCTCTCCGGCCACCGGAGCCATCTCCCCCGCGAGCCGAAGGGAGAGGAAAGCCTCCCTCCTTCGAACCCGCCGCTCTCACCTGCGCCTCGGCCGGCTCGCTTCCTCCTGGTCTCGGCCACCGCGGCCGGCTGCGGGAGGCCGGGGGTGGGAGGGAGCGGCAGCGACTGGATACCGCTCGGCTTGTGGAACTGCGACAGCAGGTGGGGAGACTTGGGGGGCAGCGGGGGGGGCACGTCGGCGCTGCCGGGGGCACCGCTGAAGGCTGGGGAGGGCGGAACGGAGAGCCTGTTCGAGGTCAGGGGGTGAGCGTGTGGCGGAGGGGGGGGCGGCGGGCAATCCCTTCCTTCCGGCGGAGAGGAAGCGGCGGCAGAGGCGTCGGAAGTCCTGCTCGGAAACCCGCAGGGGGGCACGGGGGGCAGGGAGGGGGGGAGAGGAGGAGGAGGAGGAGGT
>VYZV01031123.1:1068-21057 GCA_013401275.1 Pandion haliaetus | reverse complement strand
GGAGTGGGGGGTAGGGGGGGAAGGTCAAAAAAAAAAAAAAAGAAAAATAAGAAGATGCACAATATACAACCATCAATTGTAAAACTGAAAATGACTGGATGAGAAGTTCTGGCCATACCTCTGAAATGAAAGCCTGCATCCAGAGTGCCACAAGCCTGAACCTGGCAGTGGACTCCAGCAGTGAGCCTGCATGAGCAGGTGTGCCTGACCTCCTAGCACAGTGCTGTGGCAAGGAGGGAGAGCACACTCCTCTGATAGATTCTATCCTTTCAGAAAAAATAACGTGAGCAAAAATGGAATTACAAGTTCAGTTCTGGTCTCCAGATCTTTCAAATTATGTTGAAAACATGGAGATGCACAGGAAAGAGCCAAAGCGGTATTCAAAAAGCTGGAGGAAAGAGTTCAGATTTTAGCAGCTCAGTCTGGTCTGTCAGCCTTGAAGTCTATCTGAGGGGTGGTCTGCCTGCACAACACACAAACCCTAACAGGGAAATGACGGTGAGGACTCAGGCAGCAGAGAGACAGCTGTTTGGTGAATTAATGTAAGACACAGCCAGACAAGCTCCGATTAGAAAGCAGCAAGTATGGAAGCAGCAAGACTGACCGCTCCTCGCAGCAAAAGGCTGCGGATGGCAGCAGACTGGATTTCTTGGTTTTCAGATCAAGGCTTGGGCCCCACACAGAGCTACTTGCTGACATGCAATACCTTGCAATGGGGAGGTAGCCAGTGGTTAGTAACAGTTCCTTCCAGTTAGGAGTTCTGTGAATCATTTTGTTTAGGAGAACAACTCTGTTTACACTGTATATATGGACCACGCAAGGTTCAGCCCTGAATAATCACAGTCTTAACATCCTAGACTGGGTTGTATCAGACAAATTAAGAGCTGAGAGATTTTTTTAAGGAAAATGGACTGAAATCCATAGCAATGAGCTCAATTTCCGGATTCATTACCGCTGCAATACTTGCACCACCTTGGGAAAGTCACTTTACATCTTGCAAGGCAGATGGGAGCATCGACCTACCCTCTGGGCTCCAATGATACTTAAAATATTTAAGAGGTATACGTGCTCAGTTACTAAAATGGTGCAAATGCAGAAGGCACCAGGCATTTGAAAAAGTTTATAGTAGTACTAATTTTATCTTTTCAGATTTTAAAGAGCACTCCTGCACACAGAAAAGGGGAAATCCTCTGGACTCCAGGCAGGTAGTTCAGGTCACAGTGGATGTGTACACTGTCCCATAAATGGGTTACATTTGCTCTGGTTTTTAAATATGCTCTTTACCGAGTTTGCGAAATACTTCAGGGTAGTGTAGATCTTCATAAACGTGACAGTTACAGCAAAAATGTACCTCCAGCCTTCTGGACAATCCAGTAGCCAGCCAGTCATGGACCTTTGTTTTAGAATAAACCCATCAGCTGATGGGAAAAGAGGATGCAGTACTCCAGCTCTATAACAGGCCGGAGCCATATGTAAGGTAAAATAAAGCATGATTCCATTGAAAGGCACTACATTCTCTTTTATTTCAGAGAACTTCTAGTACTGAGTATTTATACTCCTAACATGTAGTGAATTGTATCATCACAGTAGATGCCCTTTCCTGGTCACTTTTTGTAGGAAATACTGGAAATACAGCTGTGTAGAAAATGTATTTATCTGAAGTAGATAAAAAACCTAAACCAAAAAAGAAGTCAAAATACATTTAGCTAATCCCTAACTATCTATTTGGTAACACATATACCAATAAAATTAAAAATCAATCAATCAATTTGACATGCAGTATTTTATTATGGGCAGAAAGAGAGCTCTCTCTTTTGCTGACAATTTCATTTATTTCTATGAATCTGGTGTCAATCACCCTTCCTCTCTCCCATGCCCAATTTTTTCCCCCTAGACAAAAAAAAGGATTCAATGCAGAGATCAAGCACAGATACTGGCAGAAGGCATATGCAGCATGTATTTTAGCAAGAAAAGAGTTTGAGGACACCCCTTAACAAACCCTTGCTTTCTTGTTATTTTTCTCTGCCATGCTCAGCCAAACTTGCACAGACATTGGCTGAGGCAAGGGAACTTCACCGATGCAGCATGCAACACCTCAGGTTTGGCTTTTAAGGAAGGGAAAGACGTTGCAGCAAGATAAAGAAGGATGAACAGAAAGCTCTAGGATAAGGGATACTTGATCACAGAGACACACATTCATGAAAACAAGAGTTCCTGGGCCAGTCCCGGCCTTCTCTGGCATCCAATCTGACATGATTCAGAGACCAAACTACGAAATGCAAAAGAAAAAGTCTATAAACATGGCAATGTACAATTAAAACCAGCATGTAGAAGAGCAGACAGGGCAAAACCAGCAATAGCTGCACAGGCAATGCAGTCAGTAATGTGATAGTGCTAAATCTGGCCAAAGAAACCATGCATCAGCAGTGATTCTTTAATTCAAGGACCTGCATAGCATCAAGGAAGAGCCTGAACAACTCGAAACGTAACAAAAACCCCCAAATATTATTCCTATATGAACAATAACTGGAATTCTAGTGTTGACAAATATGGATTGTTCAAGAAAGAGGACAAAAAAGGTGAAGCTAGCTATGTTACACTGTATGTGCGTCATGTCAGAGGTGGCTAAGAATATCGAGAGGAAAACACAGCTTGTTTGGGGTTAGTAAATCATCTGAGGAATGATGATGAGTGTTCTCACCGCCCATACGGCGTAGCAAGGCTCTCCAAGTAGGAGAGCACAGAGGAAGAGATGATGACTGGGTCCATATCCAGCCATAAACATAAAGCTCCTGATCCTTTGAAGGAAAGCCAGGCACAGGGTTGGTGCTCACAACAGTCTTTGAAGGGCACAGACGTAGAGTAAGGGGCCTTAACGGGCAACATCCTGCTAAAATACCCTTCTGGGAACACTGATGATGAAAAAGAGTGGACTAAGAACAGGGGAGACCTGCTTGCGAGCAACTAACTCCATAACTTCCTTCCACTTAACCACAAGCTGCTGACCACAACTGTTCCACAAGGAGATCCCTGTAACCATCAGGACTAATGTATTTAAATGAATTCAACTCTTAAAAGACTGCATCCTTTTCAGGAACAGAACTGACAGAAAAAAAAAAAAATACTGACAGTAAGATGCCAGAATATTCTAACAAACTACAACGTCATAGTTTTTTATGAAAAGATTGTTTTGGAACAAGGTAGAATATGGAAGATGACCAGAAATCTCAGTGTAAGCTAGCCAGAATGACTTATAAAAGTCATCTCTGCATTTGTAGCCCAACAGGAAATCTGAAATGCCAGAGGAACTTGTTTTCCCAAGGATTGGTCCACTATTACTAGGTTAGAATTACACCAAGAATTCACAATTTTATATTTGCAGCAGAAGCAGTTTGCCCAGCAGGCAAGAGCATTGCTTTTACAAAGAATTCTCAAACCAGCAGCTAAAGTCTCCCCCGGGACTATGCCAAAAAATGCAATTGCAACAAAACCCAGGAGCTTATTAAAATAATTAAATATACCCAGTTTCCAGCAAGTCACAAACAGAAGTACAGTAGAGAAAACATTGTCATCCTTCTTGCATTTACTTTAAGTGTGCATCAGGTGTGGTTTCACTCACGCACTATCAAATGCGAAATAAAATAATCAAAGCAATCCCACCTTCCAGCTTAAGGAGAAATCCAGCAAGTCTGACCAACAAAGCATATGACTTCTTTTATTTTAAACTGTTCGTTCACAAAGAAGCTTGCAAGATCTGGTATGTGTGAGTTTTGGTTCATCTATTCACAACTGAGCCCTGACCTCCGATTTAAAGCTTTTTAATTATGGGAAACCTTGCCACGGTGCAAGACTTCACATGCACAGTCAACTGCCAAGATCAGAGCCACTTCTTGTGTTTCTGCTGTGTAGCATAGGACGAAACTAATTAATTCTTGGCACTTGGTCTACCTGGGTAAACACTGCAATCTCGCAGCCTTCTAGCAAGCTGAGCTTCAAACGCTTCCCATGTAAGGGGTCACTCTCCAGCCAACTTTTCTGAGGGAACCCACACAAGGGGACCTGCCAAATAGCTTCCTGGCAGCTAATGAAGTCAATTGTTTCAAGAGAATGACAGGACCAGCATTTCACAATTCCATCTACACCCAGCTCAATAATGATTAACCGTGATCTCAGTCTCCATTGCACAAAGTTCTGCAATCTGAATTTGCTGGGTTGAAAAGGTCACCGAGCAATGTGCGTGCTTACGATAGGCTGTGTCTACACCAGCCTTGTTCCTCAACTTCTAGCAAGGGAAGTACCTTGCAAAAGTTGTTACAGATCTCTTCCCGGCGTTTTAGCCACCGCCTAGTCCTGGCATTAGTCCCAAATAATGACGCCTTTCAGTGTTAGCAGAGCCCAGTGCCTGCTCTGTGTTAGCATTTACCTGCTTGAAGTGTACCAGCAGACACAATGGCAGGGAACAAAAGATAAAAAAAAATAGCATAGCAGGAGTTAACTCTCTTCTACATCTATATTCCAGTGCTTATTTCAAACACCACCAGTAATCAACGCCACTGCACCCAATAAAACCCTCTTCATTTTATGTTAGCACCACTCCATCAGACAATGTAAAATCTTGTATACTTAAAGGTTCAATTGCTCCTGCTACAAATGGAGCAGTGGGCTTATTAACAAGGGTGTACTTAAAAGTCTTCTAGTGTGGGTTGCTAAGTTTCTGTACCTGAATGCAAAAATACAACAGAATCAATATGATGATTTATACCTGCTGAGCCATTTAGCTTTTCTGTGAGTATTTAACTGACACCCACGTTTTAAACATAAATCCTGGCTGTTCTTTCACTGAAAGAAAATACACATACAGTAACAGAAGCCACCAAAATGGAGGCACTATAAAATCAAACTACAAGTGTTTCCCAGCAGTTCACAAAGACTGCAGGTCAGGTAGGAAAAACACCCTGGGACTGGCTTCAAAAAATAATTTTCAACTTCACCTTCTGATTTCTAAATTTTTGGGATTAAAATTCCCAAGATTTCCTCTGCATCAGTGAAAACAGAAGTGAAAATTCTTACATAAACAAGAAAACCTGAGGCCCTGGCATTGCAATGAAAATAAGCACAAAGCTGAAAACAAACAGCACAAGGCTGAAAATACTGTTGTGGGAGCTGGTGACACTACCGCTGTTTATTTTGTTTACCATAGCAGGGTGCCCAGAATGGAAAGGGCTACTATGAGTAGTGATAACAAAATATTCAACATATGATGACCTACACATATCACAATTTAATCTCACTCTGTTCTAAGAACACTAGGCCATTTCTCCTGCCCAGTTACCTGTGTAGAAGCTACTGATTGTTCTGAAATGCCTTTTACCATCCGTGCAAAATTATGGTTAGTCCAAGATAGGAGAATAATGAGAAACTTATGTTTCTTGCAATGTCACCTTCCAGCCACACAGAGAAGTCCAACTCAAGTGTTGTTATAATTCTGGGTTCTCTTTTAATTAACAGGCTACAAGTGTAATATTAATTGACAGATGGAATTTAATGTGTAGCCACTGCATATACTACAGATGGGGTACTGATTTTTCAGGGCAATATTACTTTGTGATTAGAATGGTAAATTAACCTGTTAGCTTGCTGAAGCTAGGCTGCTTCTAGTACCTGGCCTTGAACACTTACAGCTGGTACCTCTGCGACACACTACAATTCCCATACTTTTATATGGAAAATTATACAGACGAAAAACAGACAGCAAGAATAAGAAAAATATGTTTAAATGCTTCCCATTCCATGCAGACAACATGTACCACACATGATATTATGAAGAAACCTGCAAAACAGAACTCACCACCTAAATACATTAAAAGTGGTGACCTAAGAGATCTCAAGTAAAGCATTCAAGAAGATTAGCCCATACAAATATATGCAGTATATGCCTCTGTACCTGTCCAGACGAAACACATGGAGCAATGCCAACCTAGTATTTATTTTTTCTTTACATCTTCCCCACCTTTCAGAGCTCTCACTTACCCTTTCTGTATTTGTTGACTACAAGAGTAGAAGGCTACAGCAGGAACACTTCGAGATGCCATAACTATGCAATCCCACATTTTCCACTATCTGAAAATTAAGTCAAATAAACCACATAAAGACACAGCATTTTTTCTACATAATTGCCTCTCACTTCTTTATGAAAGCAGACTGGTGTGAGAGGTGATACATTATTAAAACACTATAAATCAGGTTCCTTTATTTTGGCTGGAACAAAGCATTCTCAAAAATTCCAGCTGTGCTTTGCCCAGCCCTTACCACGGTCTGTATAATGGCCAGTCATCAACAAGATTACCAAGCCTGTACTCTCTCTCACTCCAGTATTTTTTACCTATCAGCAATAAATATTATGATTTAGTATCTCCTGACCTAGGGACTTCATGACAAAGTACTAAATATCATCTTACTCACAGCTCGCAGAAAATTTTAATAAACACTTTCCTACATATTTTGTAATTGGCACTATGCACGATCCTGTTCTTTCAGTGTTACGCTTGCACATGTAGGGGTCTGAATGAAAACTTGAGAAATTACCCGAATTTTTACAATAAATAATCAGCAAGCATACACACACATTTATGCATACACTTACATGCGCACATTCTCTCATATTATATTTGGTAAGACCAAATCAAAATACCATAAATTATCATTCTCTTCAGCCAAGCTGTTTGACATACGTTGTTTTTTCTCCTTCCAAAGAACAGTAGTGCTAAATGTCATAGGAGAAAAACCAACTCCCACACAACTTCAGATAAGCACTGTAGCTCTCTGAGCTTCTTGGGAAGGTTGAAGGAAACAGCTCAACAAGGTTTGCACTCTGATGACTGCATGAAGGAGGGAAAAAAAACATCACCCCAAGGAAAACTATCAGCTGATGTTTTTCTTAACCTTGGAATCCTACCTCTGTAAATTAGGCATTTATCACAGTGTTATATCATGAGGAATCACTTTTCTGAGTTTTTTATTACAAGAGTAGAAAATAAGGTCAGAATAACAAGCTTGGTAAACACTGACATATGTTTATCTACAACATATTCTATTTCTTTTCCCTTTTTTTAAACTAAATAAAGAGTGAGGTAATCATTAAGATTAATCTACATGCAGTCTGGCATTCAGCATTATTTCAAGCTTCACATTTCTATCACCAAAGTAAGCATATTCCTTTCTTCTCCTCCTAGTTTTCAGTATGCCAATAAGGCAAATAAACTCCTGGTGCTACTTTACTGGCTTTAATCATCTGATCCATCATGATTTTTCAGGTTAATTTCTATGCTAAGACATTGATAATAACAATTCTAAAAGAATAGAAGTATCTTCTTAAATTCCACAAATGTATGATTCATTAAACAAACATCTCTGAATAAGGCACAACCCAGCAGAGCTGCTACACATCCACACTTCCTTCAATATTAACATTTTAATAGGTTATGACTGATCATAACATTAGGAATCCAAGTGTACAGACAAAGGCTGCACAGCAGTGAGCAGCCTCCACTGCACGTAAAAAGTGAATGTGGTTTATCAAAGCAAAATTCTCTCTTGATCCTCTCTTGGGAGATTAAGCAGAGAAAATTTTTAATCAGTCTCAGTGGTGGTATCTGCTCTGGGAAATACAACAAACCAAAACTAACCAGAATGCCTCATATGCCAAACTAAAAGGCAGAAGGCATAAAAGAACTATAGGGGGAATAAAAAGTAGTTTTTCAGGAGCAGAAAGCTTTAAAAAAAAAAAACCAAACCCACAACCCAAAACAACACCCTCCCCCAAAAAACAACAACAAAAACCTATGGAAAAAAACACCTTATGTGACACATATGTCTGTAAAACTGAAAGAGCTTTAGAACAAACATCCTAATGCCTCCTTTCCTTTTATTAGGGTGGAGGGCAAAAGGAAAAGAGAAGAGATCTGAATTCTGTAAGCCAGTGCCAGAAAATATATTGGGGCACAGATTTAGTCTGCCTACTCATCCCTCTCATCTTTATCTATGACCCCCAGAAAGCAGGCATTTCAAGACATGCTCAATTAATCCAATTAGCTATATTTACATTTTGACTCAGCCACCTACATCTGCTACTGCAGATACCCTACCATTCCCTCCTGAAAAATCCACTTCATTTCCTTTTAAGTATGCTCTAACAGCCAGTGGCTTTTCAGCTGTTGGGCACAGGTGGCTTCTAGCATGTCTTAAATACCATCTCCAAATCACTTTAGTATTGTCTTGCAACAACTTCTGTGACCAGAATTCAGTACGAGTACTTACAGAGTATCTGCAAGTCCAAAATCTTTGAAAACAGTAGGAAAGGACTTAACTTTCTTCTGCCTTAAGAGGGAGTTAACAGTACCAAACTATCAGGTGCCAACAGTGCTTAGGATTTCATTGAAGCAAGGACCCCAAAATCATTTGGGACCTTGGCTCATAATATTCACTAAGAAAACGTGCAGGAAAGAAAAAGATAATGTGATGACTATTTCTGCTATAAAACTATTAATAATGAAAGCAAGAGGAAAGTACAGCTATTATCCATAGAATTAGAAAAGCAAGACAAGTTTATGGTACGCATTCAATGGCATCATGCAAAATGACAGGATTCTAAAACCTCAACCTACACACAGACATTTCTCTTTTAACATAAATCAAGTAAGTTAAACTAGTGGCTTGCCTGCATATCAATAGCAAAATTAAAACCTAACTTTTAATTGCTAACATGTAAATGTTATTCTGGTTTAATTATATCAGTATAATAAAAATCATAGTGTTGTTTACTTTGGAACTTTTCCAGGTGTTGGCCTAATAAAACTTATTTGTTTTGAAGGGTTTCCTTAAAGCTATGTGCCTGTTAGAATTTTTTCTTCTTCCATCCTCCAACTGCAGAATTAGCAGCTGTAAGAGACAGATGCCAATTTCTAGAAAATAGCTTCCTTCCTAGTAAAAGAAAATAGGGTCTGTAGCAAGTTTTCATGGATTCCCCAATTACAAGATTTTACTCTGCAACTTGGCACCAGCTGGAGAGCTGACTTATACTGCACTTCTCCTGAACTCACCAGGCAGACCGCAGATCCTCTCAAAATTAGACCTCTCTCATTCAGTTTTGACCAGGAAAAATCCTTTTGGTGCTACAGAAAAAACAATGTTCTGCCACGCTATTTTACTAATTCTTTATGTTGAGTCATGTGCTCTTTTTAGTGTCAACACTTATTAAAAGGAAGGCTTTAATATCAGACATTAATTAGAAATACGTTTAGTTTGCATCATATCACCAAGATAAAATTACCCTAAATTCTTTATGTCTTACACACAGAAGATCACATTTGAAATAGAATGATCTAACTAAAATATGGAAATACAGTATAAGCCTTCTTGTATCAAAACCCTATCACAGTAGTGGGTTTAGTCATCAGAAAATGAGGGGAAAGAAAAAAACCCAAACTTGTTCATACTGGTCCTTAGGGGTCCTCTTAGCTTCCTCAAGTCATTTACAATTGGCATGTGTTAGAGGAGTCTAAAAACATCTCTAGATACTTTACTGAGCTAAACTTATTAGGACAAGAACACTTGCAGTTTCTGTTGACTTTAATTGCAGTTATGGGCATCGAGTTGCTCACAAAATTCAGCTCACTTATTTCAGTATCTAACTATAGGTTGTGTACCAACCCAGAAGAGCTGCTAATTGAAAACACTGCTCATGGTGCCCAAAGTTAAAACAGAATGATAAAAGGAATCAAGCACTGCTTATTTCATATTCTGTCTTTATCTTCCTCCTCTTCATCTCCACAATTCACGGAGAGCTTTACAAAATGGTTCAGCCTGCAAAGTAGCAGAGAGAAACATGCAAGGAAACCTCCTTCTGGAAGAAGATAACTTAAGAACTTTATCAAACAAAATCAACAGACCTTCACGGGAACAAAACAGGCAGAGACACCAGAGAATGCAAGGGAGAAATAAAGTTCTTAAAAAAAAAAAAAAAAAAAAAAAATTTGAAGTACCACATACTGTTTTGCTACAGGGACTAACATACACTGCAAATAAGTACAGCACTGACAGAAAAATATATGAAAAAAGTCAGGAGAGATTTTGTGTCTTGAACACAACCATGCCAGGTTTCACTATTTCAAAGACGGTCTAAGAATTTCAATGCAGAAACAGGCTATGAACAAATGATTGCAGAATACAAGTAATAACTTAAACATGTTTTACCATCGGTACAATACTTGGTTGTGAAGGTATGAAAATGTAATACCCTGGAACTCCACTCAGAGCATCCTCCTCTCACTGCAAATACGCTGGCAGGGCACATGTTCTACTTCATGACACACACAGTAATGATCTGATACAAGCGGTAATTGTTCCTGCACGTCTATAAAAGCATATTGTGCTGTATTCCCAGGAAGACAGCTTGTGCTAGGAAGAGCAACACCTACAGCTGAACACTGTGAGTCTTAATAGAAGCTGCAAGAAAGAGGATGAAGAAATTAACACTTACCACCTGCACATTACCAATACAAAAATTAGTTCCCTGCAGCTGGAGAAGTACTCACAAATGCTAAATTCTCACCATATGCACTCTAATGCAATCGTCTCCAAACTTTTTGATCCTGCAGCCCTAGCAGTAAAAAAATTTTTGAGCATGCACCCCAAAATATGTATATTTATTTATTTATAATTTATACACATGTATGACTGAAGTTCCAGTATTTTCTTCCTGCACCCCAATGGATCATCTCATCCACCCCACTTTGGAGACCACTGCTCTAATGAACAGAAGAACAAAAGCCAGCAAAACAAGCATCTGCCCCAGATATTTGCTGTGAATACCCACAGCAAAATTCTGGGGGCTCTGAGCTGGCTACTATAGCTAAGCTTTTGCTAATAGAGATGAAAAGCCAATCTTACCAGAGGCGGTGGTGGAGGGGGCCCTCCAGAAGGTGGTGGAGGCAGTGGAGGAGGTGGTGGTGGTGGTGGTGGTGGTGGCACAGGCATCCGTTAAGATTTCTAGCTCACGCAGTTATGAAAAATACAGACAAAGTCTATGTCCTTGAGGTGAAGGAAGGGAGGAGAAAGAAAAGTGGGAAAAATAAAAAGAAAAAAAAAAGAAGGCAAATGAGTTTATACACTATAAGCTGAAGATCAGCCAAATTTCTAGCTCTCAGCAGACTGAAGACTTTTATACTGCACCGCTTCCAAAACTACAGTATGAACACCCTCATTATAGTTGTCTGATGACAACATTCATCTAAAGAGCAAGCTCAGGGATCTGGACAAGTGCCATGAATACCAAATGCATAGATGCCAGCCTGTCCAGCTTTAACTATTACGCCTTGCCTTAATCTAGCCCATAGCCCTGAAACACAGTTCTGCAGAGAACAAATCACAGTCAACAACATGTAGACACTCCTCCTGGGACAAAAACTCCGTTGACTTTAAACCAGAGGTTTGCTGCTCTAAGAACAGAGTAAGGAACTTTGTAAGGTTCACTGGACTTGCTCCAATGTTAAAAAGAAAGAGAAAAAAAAGATATGATTGCATAATAAATGAAGAAATAATTCTACAATTTAAAGCTTCTATGACCAAATAACAGCATCTAAGGACCAGACATTTCAAGTATTAAAATCACATGTTTTTCCTGCCATTTTTAAATGTAAACTTTTCACATTTCTTTAGTAATACACTGTCAAAAGAGACACATATGTTCCAACAAAAGCTTTTTTTTTTTTTTTTTTTTTAAATCTCTTGCAGAGTGACAGCACATTACTCACTGATTTTCATCTCTAACCCAGCCCCCGGCATGACTGCACTCCTTCTCTGTCTGAAGTAATTTGTGAAGTTAACAAGCAACCCCTGTATTTCATCAGTAAAATTGCAAATGAAAGTACTAGGCAATGCCCAAAAGAGCCCTCTGCAAGCCATACTTGATAGCTACTTTTATTTTGATAGTGGATATTTGGATAAATGCTCCAAATATGGTTTTACATCTAGTTCTATGCCCACTGTGTCACAACTGTCTTCTAAGAGTTTTCACAGTGTCATGTGAAACAGTGTCAAAAGCCCTACAATAACGCAAAATATGACATCCGCTATTTCTTTCCTTTCTGTAAGGCTTTATCTTAGCAGGAAATTACATTGATTTGACACATTTGCTCTTTATACATCTCTGTAGATGACAATTTGTTTTCCTGTCTCCTCCAAGCATTTCGAAACACTTTACTCATTTTGATGTTTTCCTAGAAATTGATGTTATGTTGAAAGTACCACAATTCCCAGGCCCTATTCCCCTTGTCCTTCCCTTCTTTTTTAAAAGCAGGCACTCCGTGCTTTTCCAGCTGTCTGAAACCTTTTGGTCAAGTAAGTTAAGAATCACCTGTGTAAGCAGGAGGCATGAGACAGTTAAATCTGGGGAACTTCAAGTGAAAAGACAAGACAGAAATGAGGCAAGTTACAATCTTTAGGGGAATACTTAGCTGTTTTATTAGAGAGGCAATGAAGTTGAAACATACATGCAGCCTTGTCCACTTCCTACCCAGTGTACGTGAACAATATCCAGATAATATCTGAGTATTTTCCTTCTGCTGTATCTTGTAAAATACTTTATGGGAGATCAATCAAAAATTAAATATGTAGAGCCTCTGCAACACTTGCTTTCTCCCTTAAGAGATTGCTATGCAAAGGACTAGCGTTATCAAAGCACTCTGGATCTGTAACAGAATTGGTTACAATCACTTTAATAATGGCTTAATGAAGCTTGCCAAGAAAGCCGACATTGCAGCATCTCCACCGTGCCACCCTCATTGTTGCCCTGTGCAAGTCTATTATCAGAAGATATCTCTTCCTCAATTAAGTCATTCAAAACCACGGACATAAGGAGAATGAGTCTTCCCTGCTAATAATATGTTTTCGGTTAGTATCTTCCTACCCTGCAATAGAGGCCTTTTGTCTTCATTAAGGATTTATTAGATTGGGAAATATGCTCTTAGTCAAATTAGAAAAAAAATACAACCCACACTCCTGTGGCAGACCATGTGCACGGCAGCAGGAGGTAAAGCACACTGGAGGCGAACAGCAGTGGGAGAAAGGAAATGGGAATCGGCTCCTGGTATTTAGAAGTCACAATCTGAAATGCAATCAGATGACTTTTCTAGCTGCCTCTCTCACCAGTCCCCACCCCAGTGCCCATTCCTCCAAGTGATGCAGGCTGAGTTCCAGGACCAGAAGCTGTGTGGCCACCTACAACGCAAAATTCAGTGCAGAGGAAGTGTTCCCTTCACCATGTATCCCACTCCCCCGTCCCAAATCCTCTTGTCCAGTGACAGAGAAGAATGCATTTTGGGGGGCTATAACACACAGCCCTTGAATGAAATATTGGAGACGCCCCATAGCTTTCCTCCATGCTGTTTCAAATCCTCTACAAATGAACTATCTTTCAGAAAATTCTGCACATGTGCCTTCCTTTGTCTCTTATCACAAATCCAGAGGCTCAATGTCCTGACCTGGGCGTGCTTTTGTGCACACGGAAGAATTCATGTTTTTTACACCAGTACCATCACAGTGTGAAGGTGGTCACATCTCATACCTACACAATGAAGAACCACTTTCCACATACGGGGTTCTACCTGTTCAAGCAGACTTTGGAAAAAGGAGGGCTGTCATTCACACAAGCAGACACTGATAGCAAAGAAGGACTGTATGTAGATGAAGGTAGGCATCCTCAAACTAACATACAATAAAAAAAATTGGTTCTTAAAATTTAGCCATAACTGCACAATCTACACATTTTAATACGTAGGACTGGCTATGAGAACCTCTTTTGTATTACTGCACCTATCTCACTCGTGTGGTTTGTATTCAAAGAAAATTATGTAGAAGACTGCACTTTCAATGTATCGACACATTATTTGGAGGCCTCTATTCCTTTGTTAAAGGCTGTATTTCATCTGCCGCCCCGCACCCCCCATTAAGTTGCTAGTTAAAATATGGTTGGTAATTTCAGACAATAGCCTCAGAACATGCTGGGGTTATGGATTTGCACATTACAAGCTAAATAAATTCTGAATTAAAAACAAAAAAGGAGTATCATGTTGATCAGTTCTAGTGTCTGTTAAGAGGCAGATGAGGGGAATGCCACAAAGGGTCCTCAAGGCACGTGCGTCCTTTCTCCTCTCCTCTAAATATATGTATTTATAATTGGAAGAGAGCTGTCTGAACTATCCCTGAGGGACAGAAATAAAAAGATACAGTTTTAAAAGTTGGCAATAGGTGGAAAGGAGAAGCCTGTGTGTTTAGCCTCAGTTTTCTCAGGCAAAAAATAATGTAAATCTTCCCTTGACTTCCATATCACAGAACAAAATCAGGCCCAACAATTGCAGAATTTATTGCAAAAAAAGGAAAATCCCAAACCCTGCCTTTTCTAGTCCACCTGCCTACTAAAGCAAGGTTGTACTTTTTTTTAGTGCTTTCTGAAGTCTAATTTTAGGTGTCCCAAATAATGTGGCTTGTATTATTTCCCTTGGGAAGCTCTTTCACAGTCAAATAACTCTCATAGTTCAGATTGCCTGACACTCAGCCTAATTTCTCCTTTTCCTAGTTTGACCCCATTTGCACTCCACTGCATATGACTACCTTGTACCAAGCAAAATAGTTTCTCCTACGCCTCAGCATCAGCTTTATGAAATATAAGAATTATAATTCAGAAGTACATTTACAAGGACTAGTTATACTTTTTGAGCTGTTTTGCTTCTCACAAGTCATCCCATCAGTCAGTGAACATTATTGCCGTTCTCTGATCTCAAAACAATTGGTCTTTTTTTGTTCTCTTGGCAAGGGTAATTCTAAAACTGGTAATTTCAGGTGTCACATTGTTCCTTGCTTCTTCTCACGTTGCTTGCTTGACTAGCAGCTGGGTTTAAGAACTACAGTGCAGTCCTCAATGTAGAACTCAAGCTCCTAATTTCTGAAGGCCCAAATAAAGTCTTCACCCAGACTTTCGTTTTGAAGTGTCAGAGAAGACAGAGTAGGTGCAGATCTTTCTTCTTCATGGACCGCTCTCTCAGTCCTGTGTTGGATTCACCTGTGGGAAACTCAATATCTCTGCCTAAGCTTTTATGCAGATTTGGTCTCACCTTGCCCAGCTACCAGATGTACACAAGCTCCGATCCAAGCACTTCCCAAAGGTCTCCTTCTAAAGTGTCACTGCCACAGTGCTGGCCTCACACTAAGACAAAGTCCTGCTGGGAGCACAGAGCCACACTAAGAAACAATGCAGTTTTTGGACAGCAGCTGACATGTCTCCTGCCATGCTGATGCTCAGCAGGACCACCACAGATCTGTCTGCAAAGGCTATGCTAAAATACCTTCACCCATCATGGAAAGGCATGAAACAGCTGTACCTTCAATTTAGAACAATGTCTAGAAGGGGAAAAGACAGAGGAAAAAAAATCACAATTGTTTAAATGCACACAATATGCATTTATACACAAAAATACTTCTTAACTAGTAGCACTTTTTTTTTTTTAATGGCTATAGTCCTTAGGTCTTTAGGTGGTATAATCATTAATACAAAACAACATGGTTGGAACTGAAAATTCAACCCTTTTAATCAATTTGGAGAAAGGACTGCAAAAGAACCGATTCATTATTACTGGATTTGCAATCACTGCAACTGCGCATTCTGAGGTAGGTAATTCAGCTTTGGAGAAATTTACAGAATTTTTTGCTTCAAAGTGAAGGCTGGGGTAAATATTTCAAAGATGTGCAGGAAAGCTTATCTAAAATATTGGTCTTATTTTCTTGATTAAAAACTGAAGAAAAAAAGACCACAAACTCTGTTTGTAATTTTTAATCAGCTTTTATACAACCAAATATGATTTCCCCATTAACTATAGTGTTCTGAGTTATAGCTTTTAAATCTTTATATTTTAAGAGAAAACTAAAAGAATTTCAAAATTACACAGAAGAAACAGCATCAATAAGCATCTGCTCAACTTTCATGATCTGAAAAGTAGACAATGAGCCTAATTGTGTCCCCATTTGCTCCTGTCAAACATCACCGAAGAACAGCTGAAATCACTGGTACAAGCATACCACAGATCTTTTAAAGACGGTACAACACATGTAGAGGCAGAGAAGAGAAAAACACAGAAGGGTAGACATGTGTTATACAGATCAATTTTTCTGCTGTCACTATCACACAACTGGAAATGACTTGGAAAAAAGCTTCTGTTTGGAATGAACCAGTTTAGATTTTAATTGTAACAGAATCAAACCATGTAATTTTTAAGCATCAGATGCTACATTTCTTTCTACTGCTTTCAGTATGAATGACTTCTTGTGTTTAGAGAACAGGACAAGGAATAATCAAGGTAGAGTCTCCGAGTATCTTCAGTCTCTTTCTCCTCTGCAAAAATAACCCTGTCCACAAAAAAACTTGATAGTCTCTGCCATATTTGAGAGATTTAAGAGCAGTGCAGAAGTGTCAAACTGTTACAACCTTCTTTTACAGAAGAAAGGCAAACATTCATATCATACCCATCTTTATATATATATTTTAAGACATTCACAGGTATATTCCTACAGCTGACTAAGAAAACTCTAGCCTTTCATCATTTCCTAAAAGACAGTACCTGGATTGTATACAACCTAAGAGAGAAGTTGCTGCTCTCAGTCGACATTTACATCACTGCAACTAAAGGCAGAATATGGCTTTTTCAATTCCATTGAAATGTACAAACCTCGAGGGCTCTCCCTCCATTTAATATCCAATGAAACACTCTTAAGCAGCATTTGCCTGCACAGGGTCTGTGGGATTGTCTCACAGCACATAACAGTATCCTGCATTTAAGCCAAGGAATCTAAGTTCTTCTCAGCTTGGACTATTTCCACCAGGCTTGATCCAGCTAAAGGGCTGCATTCCCTTTCTGCCTGAAAAAACCAGCACGACTGTTTTTCTGTCAGGAGCATGATAACACTGCAACAAACCGGCCAAGGCTGACCTGGCACAGATTACAGGACTTTGAAGACACTTTGCTTCCATGTGTGCTGTGGGCAGATCTCTGCTGGGTTCCTTACAGTGCTGAGGCTAGAAATTAAAGTGCTATGTCTTGACAAACCTCCCTTCAGAGGCGAAGCTGCGCAGATGACTTCACGTCCCTATGCATGACTATTTCAGGGTGTAGCTTCCTCTGCTCCATGGGGATCTGCCACAGAAGACTAATTGCTGTAAGGGAGCAGAATAAGAGAATTTGTCATTCTCTTTTAAATAAGGAGTAAGACAAAAAGAACGACACATAAGAAGAAGAAATCTATTATGCCTACTGTAGTGTTCACCTCAAGTTTAAGAGTCCAAAGACAAATGAGGTAAATTAGAAGCAATCAGGACTTGCACAAAGACATAACTTTGCAAAGGAAACAATCTATACAAAAGGTTTCCTTGAAATATACTGTATCATCCACACAAAAAAAGACATGGCCTATTTCACTGCCAGATATATAAACAGTGGTGAATTGGATATACAGTCATTAGCAAAGTTAATCATTGGCCTAAACTAAATAAAGTGCAGCTCAGTGGAAGTTCAAGGTCACTGCCACATTCTGAAGATGACTGTTTACTTTTATACTCCTAAAAGTTGCAGTGTGAACAGCACTTGAGCTCTCTTAGTAGAGGCAATCTGATGTTTCAAGTTAACACTTGCAAGGTTTGCAGTTTCTGCAGAGAAGTAAATTGTATGTTTTCACATAATTATTAATAATATAAATCTGTATAGTTATTCCTATATTTATTTACTATCATTCATATAATATAGATATCTGAAAAGTATGCCTGTACACAGAATGCTTTCCACCAAAAAAATTCCTAAAGTTGTTTAATCAATTCCCCTAACAGAAGAAAGTTTTGCTTTCCAATAAAGCAGCTAGGATCAAAATAGAAAACCCAAACAAGGCAGTATTCAGCATCTTGCTTTTTTATATTTGCTACACACAGCTCAACAAATGTCTGTTTTCAAATGCCAGTCAAGTGAAAAGGATTTGCAAACGTGGGTATCAGAAGAGTACAGGATTTTCAAAATCCATGTCTCAAATAATTCTAAAATTTTCACTTTCAACCACATGATGTTTCATCAGAGATCCTATTTTTGCAGCTTTCCATCTTGAAAATATAAATTTATAGAAACCTGTATGCATGCCACGTCAGGCTGATATCTACCAGCTTAAGAAACACAGTATATACTGGCAATGCAGGGAAAATAAATCTGGCAATTCAACATGAGCCATTCTTCCCTACAACACAGTATCAGTATCATGCCCCAGCATGGGTTGTGGTCACTGTATGCTGTAAGGAGAGCTGTCTTTCATAAGGGATATACAACGTGATGATCTGGTCACCTGCAGGAATAAGTTGCCAGGGAAATCCTCACCTCAAAGAAAGAATGGGAAGCTTTGATCATGGTTTTCAGTGAAGTTGTGATTACTTAATTTCCCTTTGAAATCTATTTCCAATTATAAAAATGCTAACCCTAACATCCTGACAAATTAAACGTCAACTTCTGAACATGTTTATACATTCTTACTTTCATGCTCTTATCTGTCAACCCTGTTGAAACTGCTGCTCCATTTCAATGATAGAGCTGATAACTTAATCTTAGATGGTCTTTTCACCAGGGTAAAGCTTCCATACTTATAAGTAAAAGGTATATAAAATCCTGTGTTATTAAGGAAGCCTTGCTACACTACCATAATATTGCATTTTTAGTATTTTAACTAATTAATTGTTCTGAAAAGATTAAAATGCCAAGTGTTCTTATTGCCCCTTAAGTGTCATAGCTGCTATATTTATAAAACTTCCTATGTGCATAAAAGTGTAAATATGCTTTTTTGCACAAAAAATTGTTAGCTGTTTTTAAAGGCAGTGGACAAAATATCTAGCTCCCTCCAAACTTACATCCATTTACTCAGGACAACGATTTAACTTTGTACAATGAACAACAAATCACAAAGTCATTTGCAACTGCAACAAAGAAAATCCCTGATAAAAGCTGTTTTTATTTGTAGGCCTAGTTCGGAATTGCTAGTAAAACAAAGTCCTCAGAAAAAACAATATGAGTTTTATTAAACTGAAGATGCAGCCCTTTTACTTATTAAAGGACTTCAATTGCAATTCTTTGTGAAAGTGATTATATTCAGAAAGGACAACAGGATTGACACCTACCCATACACACGGAATAAGCAATGAACACTAGGAATCCAAAAAAAGTCAACTGACTTTGCTGCCTGCTGAAGAAGGAAAGTAATTCTAGCAATTAACTGGCAACAGAAGATTTCTTTGAAGTTGTGTCTATCATAGACACAAAGGAGCAAAGTGGTTTTCTACAGTTTTCATTCTTTGAACAAGTAGATCAGAACCAGCTACCACAATCAGCTCCCAAGAATACTTCCAGTGCAGCCAGTATCTGCTACATTCAGACCAGGCAGAGTAATGATGAGGACTCACTCGTTTCCACCAACTCTGGTGTGAAGTTTTATGCTGGTTTTGGACTCCAGCTTTCACTTTCAGCAGTCTGGATCTGGCCCTGCTCTTTCTTTACTTCCCTCTGTGACAATTTCTCTGCTTTGCTAGTGGTTTACCACTCTCTCCATTCCCACTCTCCACTTTCTTCTTCATCTTTGCTCTTTTCACCATTCACCTCACCTGGTGCCTGCTGCTGACCCAAGGCAAGACAAACAGAGTCAATTCATTTAAAAGGTAGAGTTGTCTGCCCTGGGGAAAGAAACATTGCACATGGTGCAAAAGTAAGACATTTTGCATGCTGATACTAGAGGTTCAGCACAGGTTGCTAGCACTAAGAAAAACAAAGGAAATGCAGAACTAGGCTGATTTGGCTCTGAAAAAATGAAATGTGATTCTAGGAGTTACAGGCAGATATATCCTGACTAGAGCTGTTAAGTATT
>VYZV01031119.1:311-16529 GCA_013401275.1 Pandion haliaetus | reverse complement strand
TCCATTCCAAATCCTTAAAAAAAAAAAAAAAACAAAAAAAAATAAAAACCTTGGGCTATTCACAGCTATGCATTGCTCACACATTACCCTGTGTGCTGGTTAAAGCTGTTCTTGCCATAGGCTTTATTTTTGGGAAGGCTACACACAAAGAAATCAGGATTACTTTAACCAAAAAATAAACATTCTAATGTAGGAATAATAAGAGATTTAATTTAGCCTTAAAATAAGTTTCCCATTTAGAAAAATATATATTTAAAAATAACAAAGGTCCCATTTCTGGAAGTTCAAGGCAAGTTCCCTTCTTAGAAATAAATATTCAGACTTCCAAGGAACATTTTCATCAAAGCCATGGCAAAAACAAATAATTAAGTAATAATGCAAAATATACTGGATTGGAATTCCCCGGGACCTTGATTCTGTCCCATGCTGTGTCATTGGCCTGCTGAGCAGCGTTGGGCAACTCTTCACCTTTTTTGTGTCTTGTTTTGCCCACCTGTAAGAAGGAGGATGTGGTACTCCCTGGAAATGACAGTTTAAGATCTGTGTTAGTAAGTAAAAGACGAGCATTATTAGTAAATAGTACCATAATATTATTAGTAGTAATATTTGTCTAGGTCCTTTTTTTCCTTTTTATGTTGATTTTAAGAGGACCTGGTCAAGGAGCACTGTGTGGGAATCAAGAAGAAAGCTGAGTCACCCCTAGGCCCAGTAGATGAGGGGACTGCCTGTCTGAAAACACTTAGCCCCAGGAAAGGCCTGGTCCTCTACTTTGTTTCCAAGTCCCACAAAAGTGATTGGGATTTTTGTCATCATCACACAGCTAAGAGTAAGACCATGGCACTAGGGAGACTGTTTTAAACCACTTTCACTTTTTGTCCCTACCTTTTTGGTTTCTGAAAGACATTTGTATCTCATAATTTGAAAGAAATATTTTCTCCCTTGTAGAATCTCACGTTTCACTCCTTTTAGTTTCCTTAGCAAAAACAGTTTCAAGCTTTCGATATGAGACCGTGACAAAGTGATTTTATAGCCAGTACTGAAAGTGACTAAACTTGACAACAATTGTATTTTATGACAACCTCTGCTTTCATGTCCACAGCCTACTNTTATCGAACGTGAGCAATTCTGTATCCCTGCACTGACTGGAAACAAATCCTTTTACCAGGAGCGCATTTTAATGGACAGCATGCTTCACTTAAGTCACCAGAACCTTAACTGTATAATATTCAATTTTTTACGAACCCAGAACCAGAGCTTTTTCTTGAGAGTGATGTTCATAAGAGTAGTGGAAGAATTAGTATTACAGAACTAAACCAGATTAGGAGGGAATGTGAATTAGATTTGGTAACAGATGGTGCTGTGGAAATTAAAGGTGCTTTGCGAATGGAAGCGACAGCAGCTTGCCTCTTTTCCTCTCCTGTCTTTCTCTTTCATGCGCTTGATAGACGGGTATAAATCACAACAATCCCGTCTTGACAGCCAATTTCGAGAATTTGATCTGGTTAAAGACATGGCTTTCCTGTTCCACTCACTGAAACCGGCTGCTATTTTATTTTTATACAGCACCTTGTCATCTTTAGGAAAGTAGAATCACCTGCCTCCCTTTAATGAAATTTTCTTTAATTACAGTTTTAGCTCTTTAGTGTTAATTACTTTTCCATTCAGCCTGAATTCTCAGGCTGTCTCGTAGGAATGTATTTCTCTCCCTACCCCACCTCCCTGCACTATTCACGCATATGCTTTCATTTTTCTAAAGATGCTTTTCGTTGTTGGAAGTTGTTGTCAGATCCATTATAATTAGATCCTAATTATCAAAATCATCATTATTGTGTAGGAAGAGGAAGCATTGTAAACAACTGTTAAAGTTATAGGATCTTGTCTGACAGAGGAGAAACCTTTTGGGTTATACATGAATAATAAACAAGCAAACAATAAGCCCTACTAAAAACTCTGTCTGGGAAGCATATAAAGATCTGGATAGCAAACGCTCTCCTTGGAAGGAAAATCCACCTAGGTTATCTCTCCATACCTATTCCTCCAAGCTCTAATCCCACATTTTTCAGAAAAGATCAGAATAAAATTCCCCTGCTTCAGTTTGCTTATGTAAATATTCATCTTTGCACCTCATTCAGGTGTCCAGATATAAAAATCACATTTCTGATGTATGTCAGGATTGACTTGCAGTTGCCTTAATACAATCACTTTTTTGCGTTTAAGGCAGCAAGTATAAGTGAGGAGACTGCTGTGATGCATGGAGACGTGGAGATGCTTCTGCTGTACACTAAAAGTCCTCAGAGTGAAAGAGAAAAATATGGACTGTATCTAAAAAAAAAAAATAAAAACCTCTCAAAGTAAGAGAAGATCCTTAGAGCTGGCAACTAACAGTTGGTAGAAATAAAGCTTCCTACTGGCAGTCAAATCAAATGTAGTAACAACTCAACGACTCCCTGCTGCTAGCTGACAGCATGGTGTAACACACTGGGACAAACATTCACTTAAACACTGATTGCAGGAAAACGTCATTTTCCAACTCACCAAGTAGCTTTTTGGTTGCTTGTGTGTGCGCGCCTGCATGTGTAGGGGGGGATTTAAAACTGGTGGCGTGTGGCTGGGAGGAGAGGACACACTTGGGAGCCAGCTGAGTGAGGGGGTGGGAGACGGATCACTTGCTTTCTAAGTTTTAGCCCTGAGTCTTAAGACGCTCACTCTGATACTATTTCTGGGATGTTCTTTCTAATTGCTTCTCCAATTTAACAGAGCTTGACTGGCAAATTATAATTCTTGTGTTACAAATCTGCAGAAAATCAGTGAAGGAGCTGGGTGGGCAGACAGGTACACGGTGTGCACACACCTACGCTCTGCCTTTCAGCGATGGAAGGAAATCGCTGCTAGAAATTGTGAAAAATCTGGTGATGCAAACTTTGACTCTGTCTTGAGACTGAAGGCATTTTTTTGTCTTCTTTTTCCTTTTGGAAAGTCATGAATGACAGCAATGTCTCTGATCTGTAGTACTGGCTTTCCGACTGGTGCGAGTAACTGCTTTTGATGCTGTAATCATTTCAAAATAATCCCTCTGTAGAAAGCCTGTTATGTTCTTGAATAAATCTTTACTTATTTTCGTAGTTTTGTTTTTCTCCCTTGAAGTAGCTGAGCGTAGCATTTTATTTTCTTTTGCTATTTCAGTTGATTTAATAAAAAGACTCCTCACAATTAATAATTGGATGACTCCATGACACTTTACCATGTCGTCTGGGGGCTAGAGACATCAGGTGGACTGCACCTGATACCCCTGGAGTATAACTACAAGTAAAATGATGTTCCACCACAGAAAATCACCTAACTTCTTAACCAGAGTTTTTGTTGTCTTCCAACATGTGACATGAATTAAAAGTGTTAGTCTGCAGTTTGAAAATAGAGTAATAAAATCTTACTCTTCCTGATCCATATACTGATTTTCATATGATGAGGCTTGACCATCATTCTAGTAGTCGCATCACAGTCTTTTGGTTGAAACTGTTTGGGCATGGGAAGTCTCTTAGTGTGAGTTTGTGCAGCTCTCCACTCTTCTCTCACTGCAGAGCTGACTCATTTGAGGCATGTTAAGTACTGTAGCAACAAAAAAATATGTAACATTAGGCTAGAAACCAGTAAAGGAGAGAAGGTAAATCTAAGGTATTGTAATGATATGATCATAACTTCAAACAACAGCCATGTTCTAACTGTGTAAAAATGTTAGAAATACAGGAGGAAAAGAGAAATGTGAAAATTAAGTATGTATATGAAGTATTTACTGAGGTTTAAGTTGTATCAGAACCATAACATACAGACAAAATACAAAATCATACAGTCCAGAGTGATTTTGATTTAAAGTGCCATCTACTTCTTGTATTGCCTTTTTTTTTTTTTTTTTTGTGGTATTTGAAAACTGAATCAGCAGAGCATGCTAAAAAAGTATCTTTTTCTAGTTGAAATACATGAAATCCGTAGAAGTAGGCAAGTCTTTTCTGCAGGAAACTTTTCTGTGGTGATTGCCTGCTAGCAGTAGTGCATAACACAGCTAATAGGGTATTTGTTGCATATGCACATGCAAAAATAAAGGTCAGTTTTGTGATTTTTAGATCAGCTTTATTTTTTGCTTTTCAGTTGGAGGTTTTTTTGTTTGTTTGTTTTTTGTAAGTATGTTGCAGTGACATATATTGGATGCATTGGACAACGGTGTTACTGAGGGCTGGCACCCCTTCAGATGTCTGGTGTTTTGGCTCAAAGTTGCAAGGTCTTTGAATATTCTTCCCTGTTTACTTTTTGTTCCCAGAAGAGTACCTGATGTAAAGAATAATCATTTTGCAGTCTGAAACGATTTACATTCTGTTGGCTTTAAGTGCTTCAGCTTTTAAATTCAGAAGAGTAATGTTATAGTCTGTCAAATGATAGGATCTGTATGCTGCAGAGCTTGTGCATGTCTAAGGATACATTTAATTAAACCAGCATTAGTGCATCTATACAGACTTATTAAAACACTTAGTTTGTCTCAATAATATTGATTAAATAGCAGTAGCTTGTTTAAGTGTATTTTTGCTATTACTACATTACTTCCAAGTAATCAGGGTAATCGTCATCATCAATGAAATATCACGTTAGTTATGAAGTAATACCATAAGAATTGATTTGGACTTGGCAGGAAAGGAAGGCTTTCTGTCATACAGTGCCAAAGCCTGATTTGGATTATTAGAACAAGAGTTTTAAACATAATTTCTGTTTGTATAAACAGGATGTGTTTTATAGGCTTATAGGTTATTCCATACTCTGAGTATCCATTATATCAAGGAACACCTTAGACAGTTAATTATGCAAAACATCATGTAAGTAATTACACAGTATTATTATGCATTTAACAGTTTTATTGATTTGCCAGTTGCTCACTTACAGTATTTCGAGCTATAAACAAGAGATGCTCACTCTCAGTTGAAATAGGTCCAAGGAAATGAGCTAAAGATAAATGGCACTGGTATGCATTGTTGCATCAGATGTAACCCTTAAATGTAGAAGCTGTCAACAGTGATAATTTGCAACACATTGGGGTATCTCAGGATCATTTCCTTCTTGTTAACAAAGTTTATCAACCAGGAAGCACAGGGAATCAACTTGAAATAGAAAGGGAAGCAATCATGAATATTTATGGAGGGGGGGGCAGAATTTAAAATAATCCCCCCTCATTTCGGAGGGTCTGCAGTAGTTGCAAGTCAGCCGCTTGAAAATTCTGCTTTTTTACAGAGCAGCACAGGAAACAAACCAAGTGCAGCCTCTCGAATTAGGTGCAAATGTGAAGGGCCTCAGAGAATGGCTTGTTTTGTTAAACTAAAAATGACCACGCTTTAGCGTAGTCTTCCACTGCCTTGTGCGTAGGAAGTGCTTTAGCAGAGCTTGGTAGATTGCATACAGAGCCATAATAACTGTTTGGGAAGCTGGATCCTCTGTCAGCAATCATCAGCTAACTCAGGCCACTGCTGGTAACAACATGATGGCTTCAAGCACTGCTGCTTCTGTTCGGCTGCTAGTGGCTGTGACAGCTGCTCTGGAAGAAGTCATTGGCTTGCTTTGCTTTCCTTTACCAAGGTGAAGTGGTGAAGGTTTCAAGAAAACATAAAAGAAAGAAGAAATTACAAAAACCAATGGAACATTCAGCACTTGTTTAAAAAAACCAAACCAAACAACGCCCCCCACTACAGCCATTCTGTTTTGCACAGGGTGTTGTACATGGTATGTACATGTGTGTTCATTAATTAAAGATCTAATGCCTAATAACAGTTTTGTTTGTGCGTGCATGGGACGAGATTAGCAATGCTGTGCAATTAATGATCTCATCCACTAGGTTAACCAAGCAGGCCTTACAATATTTCTTATTAAAAGAAGGAATCCTTTCTTTTCCTTTCCCCAACTAAGCCAGTGCACCTTAATGCAATGATGATATGTTAGACCCAGCAGTTGTCAAAGCATCGTATTACTGTGATGCCATAATGACACCCTGTCTCCGTAAAGTAGTCATGTTTTCTCAAATCACATGTTGCACCGTTGATTTCTGACATGACACTTCATTCAGTCACTTTCCTTTTCTTCGGCATCTCCATTCTCTGACAATAGCAGCTGGTGCCCATTTTCCTACTAAGTGATTCACATTTTGCCACTTTACTAGAGTGCAATTAGCTGAAGCAGAAAAAAAACGCTCAATGTAAAGCAGCTCGGCTGAAATTGTTACTCAGCTCTTTAACAGGATCTGGTGAAAGTCTTGAGGTGCTGTCGTGGGCGTTGATGCCAGAAGTAACATTTTAATTTCTTTCCGCACATTTTTTTTTCTCTCTTCCATTCAGTGAAGTGGAGTATGGGAAATCACTGAAACATGCTGCACTGTTTTCTGTCTACTGATTTTGGTATAGACCTGTGAAATGATACTGAAAGTAAGCACAGTATTTGAGAGGAAATGTGGTCTGTACAGTCAAAGCAAGGAGCTGGCTTCCATTCTTGACTCTGCTACAGACTTACTGTGTCACTTAGACCAAGGCTTTCTTTCGTGCATTGGTTTTCATAGTTAAAGTATGAGGTTTAACAAGTTAAGACCTTTTTGGTCGACATCCATCTGAGTTAGAGGAATGTATTGGAGGAAAATCAGATGGATTGCACTATTAGCATAAAAAGTACCTAGGTGTGCATATTAACACCTGCCTTGTTGATGCTGCCACGTAGCTGTCATTAAAAATGTTAACTGATAAGAACCTATTCTGACATTTATGGAAATGGGGTAATTCTCTCTTCAAGAAAAGAAAAACTTCAGGTGCAGGTAAAAGTGGACTTTTGTGTTGGTCTAGAATAAAGGTGCTCACTGTAATTATTGTGACTAATCATTACTCTCACCGAAACCACCAGCGAAGCTCTGAAGTAGTGAATGATGCTGTAAGCTGGGCTTTTCTTACTTGAAAAGCGAGCATGAAATGTGTTCGTGGATTGTGAAGTATTGGCATGTCCTTTTGACCTCCTTTAGGTATCGGTAATAAGGGAGAAGAGGGGAAAAGTAACTTTCTGAAACAGTTGCATGTATGGATGGAATATAAAAAGCTCCCAGTGGCTCGAATGGGAAGGCTTTCGTCTTTTTAAGGCTACATACTGTAATCAGATGCAGTTAATTTTTGCACTCCACTTGTATATTGATACTGATTTAGCCAGTGTCAGCACTGTCAATATGATTAGTAATGTGGCAGGTAGATGGAAATAGGAATGTGATTGCATTAATAAATTCTTAATATATTCAACCTTTCATAAGCACATGGCATTACAATTTATTCGCTATTGTTTAAGACCATTTTAAAGAAGGAGTTGCATATTGAAGTGCTCTGTCATTGTACCTTTCTGCCAGCAGTGACTGGCTTCAGGTCTTAAACGAAGAAGTTGTGAAATAAATTCAGTAGACATGTGAAGGGTCATGCTGTATGTTGCATATTACTTGAGGCTTGCAGCACCCTGTGTAGTTTCTCTTGTATGTGGGCGTGGAAACGCTTCTAGAGCCAAATAGTTACTTTCTGTGTAGTTAGTGAAAGGAAAGTTTACCCGAGAGATACCAGTTGTTAGAAAACTTACCTGAGAACAGCCCACCACAAATGGAGCTGCCATGTATTTGACTTAAAATCTAGTAAAGAAAAAAAACAACCCCACCAATGCTTTAAAATAAATACTGTACGTTTTTATATGACACATGTTATTTCTATTCATAAACCTTAACTAAATTTAGATTTTTATTAATCCAATGTGACCTAAAAATTTTGCATTAACAGCACAATGTGGAATTGGGCTTATTCTCTTTGAATGCAGATAAAGCCATCATCTTGAAAATAGCTCTTTCTGACAAAAAGGTGTTCTTTTGAAATAAAGTCTTATTCACTACATTCCTCTTAGAGTTAATGTGAATTTTAGTGCCTCTAATTTTAGATTGAAGTGAGGTCTAGAATAAAACCCACCGGCTGACAATTGAATTTATAGATAGTTGTGAATATTTCAGGCTTGAATAATAGAGCTGTAGAATTTCAGACACAGAGAGGAAGAGAGAATTAAGCTCTAACTGTAGTTTTACACTATAATGCAATGGTGTCTAGGAATTCTTCAGTGTAACGAGCTAAGTAGTAATTAGGAGAGAACTGAGGGAGGGATTTTACAGAGATCTAGCTTAGGCATTATTCCAAATGTTCAGCATGATAATTTGATGGTGGTCCCACCTGCCATCCGTCTAAGATGGCTCTTGAATTACTTCTGTTCAGATGTGGTACAGTAACGGAGGAGTGAAAGCAGTAGGTACCTGTTGCCCACCCACAGCTAGTACCCGGCCTTGTCTCTGGTTCACCTTCTTTGGTGCACTCAGTTGGGTGCTGTTGTTTTCGCTTTTCCTTGGAGTGGTTAATGTTTTAACTGCATTTGTGCTTTGCCAGCATGCTCCAATCCAGTCTGTACTGTTTAAGCTGTAGCCAAAAGCAGCTCTATCTTGGTTAGTACCAGAAACTGCTACTTCAGAAGCATCAGCAGACTGGCTTGAGCCTAAGCAGCACTGGTGATGAGATTTTAATGCTTGTAGGACTGAGATTTTATTTTGGTTCTGACCGCTTGGAGTGGGAGATAACCACTTTTGCACTGGCTAAGACAACATGCATTTGGACAACTAATTAATTGCAAATGTTTTTTCTGGGAAGGGGAGGGTGACATTCAAGCTCATTATCGCACAAATTAGAACAAAAAAATCAGTAGTGGAAGTCTTGGACAAGAATGTGCCATCAAGCTGGTTATGGCAGACTGTAGGCAGTGACTCCTATTACTGTATCTTGAGACTTTATATGTGGAGTTTCAGCAGCAGGGAGATGAAAAGAAGACCAAGTACTTGTTTAGTCAATAAAAGGACCTTAGTGTTAGTGTATAGAAAAATAACGTAAAAAATAAGTTGGTAGAATGTGAAAGTTAACTGATATTTTTAATTGTAGCTGTATAAAATTCAGTGTCAAAAAAAGAGGGGAGAGAGAGACAGAGAGACACCATGTTTTAGTACCCTAATAACTTCTAACTCTAGTCTAAGATCGTAATGTATGTGAGAGCGGTCCAGTAATTATAAGGTAATAAGTGGAGTGGTGGTGTAAGTGCTCTAAATTAAAAGGAATTTGCAGAGCTGCTGTAAGTCAGTGCCGACCCGCTTTCTTTCAAACGTTGACTTGAGAAAAGTGCTTAGCCCAGAGTGCAAGTAGAGAGACAAGAGAGAGCTATCTATTAATTACAGCACTCATTAACAGTGACGGCTACAAGGCAGCAGATGCAGAAGAAAAGGCACACGCTACTGCAGGCTGGCAAGGGGATTTCCCCCCCCCTCCAGTTCTTGAGGAAAGGACAGCATAAGCAGGTGGTCCAATGTAATAAGATATTTTCACGGCTTTAACCTTCCCGTTTCCTTGCTTTATTTGCTGACACCAGATAGCTTGCTCCTTCCACCTCCCCAAATAAGTACTGATTTTAAGTTTGGAGGATAACATTTCTGCACATCAGTCTGACTGTTTACCAAATTCATGTGTCATTTGTTTCCAATAGAAATTTACACTAAAAATCACAACAATTGAAAGGTCCTAAATAAGATCCATGGACACTGATTTTAGGGTAAACCTCATCCTAAACAGATATCTTTATGGAAGGGTCAGGCTTTGATCTCAGTTAACCTCACTGGAAAGGAAGCGAACTCTCTGGATTTATGTCTGTTTTCCATTGGTGAAGTTGATTCCAGATCTTGAAGTAGAATTTTTTTTTTTTTTTAAACACGGAAAGGTGAAAAAGTGAAGACAAGATCTCAAAAAAGACTTTAGAAAGTTAAGTCAGTCAAATTGTCTGGACTCGTGTTTGCTTTGAAAACATGACTCTATAGCTCCAGGTGGGTGGTCTTAGGAGGTAGTTGCTTTTCTGCTGATAATGTTTCTAGAGAAATGCTCATAACTGTCATCTGTACTTTGGCAGCTTCTGAGAGTAGTGTCAGGAAAATGCTGGGTAGGCCATTTGCTACTGTGGTCTCATAGTCACAGCTGTAGAAAATGAAGATAGTATCTGATTCAGAGCTTTCTAATTATTATTTTTGTCCCTTGTTCTCCCTAAAATATGTTTAAAAATAATAAAAATCTTGGGGATGGAGTAGACAAAGAAGGTTTGGTTTTTTTTTTTCACCTGTAGAAAGCACTGCTCTTTCAGATCAAATGTTATATGGTTTTATTTCAGATGCTTGATTCTGAAAATGTAAGAACTGAGAAGTAAGACAGAATCTCACCTTCTGAAAGACAAAAATTCTATCTAAAATTTCCTCTAATGTTTTTTTTTTTTTAATCCAAGAATGAAACACGTAAAATGTCAGGTCCTATAGAGCTGCAGATATATGGGATAGTGGCATAGTTATTACTGGTTAGTCTGAGGATAATGGCTAGAAAGTAATTGCAGCCAGAGCTGATGAATCATTTCACTCAGATTTTGTGAAAATGGAGTCCAGCCTTAATTATTTGTTAGAGTTCCCAGTTGATGTGCTACTGCGTTACTAAATAGCTGTATCTATAATAAAGGAATGCCAATAAAGAAAAAAAAAAAGACAGTGGGAGACTTGCTCTTCAATTCTGGGATCAGATCAATAGATGATGGATACGTGTTTAGTCAAGTGTCTTGGCAAATATTAATTATGGAGCAGAACATTTATGTGATCAAACTTGGAAATATTTGTTCCTGATAATGATGGCTTTTACAGAAAGAAAGTACTGATGGAAAAAGGAAGACATTTAACAGCCAAGTCACCTAATGGGATTTTGTTAATTTTTTGACTTGCTAGATGACAAGTTCAGAAGTTAAAGTTGCTGTGAAGTTGACACATAGCCTAGAGGGCAGGCGGAGGGGACAACAGACGGATTTGGTCTCTTTAAAGTTTTTGTTTACTGCCTGTCTGCAGCTTTGACAAAGCTCTGTCATGCCCCTGTGCTGATTACCTTCATGTAGAACAAGAGGTATTGACTAATGAATGAATGATGTGCAGTCCCTAACTCTTCCGGAGCAGCCTTAAAGAGCACTGTCTTTAATACACAGATTCTTCTTTCTCTCTTTCCCCACTACAGGCTTCTCTGCAGAATGTCAAGCAAAGATCGACACATTGATTCTAGCTGTTCGTCGTACATCAAGACGGAACCGTCGAGCCCTGCCTCTCTGACGGACAGCATCAACCACCACAGCCCCGGTGGCTCCTCAGACGCCAGCGGGAGCTACAGTTCCACCATGAATGGACATCAGAATGGGCTGGACTCGCCTCCCCTCTACCCTTCAGCCACAGGGCTTGGGGGCAACGGGCCAGTCAGGAAACGGTATGATGACTGCTCTAGTACCATCGCGGAAGATTCACAGACCAAGTGTGAATATATGCTGAACTCGATGCCCAAAAGACTGTGTTTGGTGTGTGGTGACATTGCATCAGGGTACCACTATGGAGTGGCTTCCTGCGAAGCCTGCAAGGCTTTCTTCAAAAGGACAATTCAAGGTTGGTTATTCTTTAAACTTCTTTGTTTTGCTCAAAGTGAAATAGTACAATCCTGGACTAAATCCAGTTAGGACTTCAGACTATACCTTTTCATTCTTCATAGTGTTTGGTCCTAGAGATTGTTACTCATGAAAAAGCCCCTTTGGGCTTCTTTGGGAGTTCTGTCTGTCATGTTAAGCCCACTGCCACGTTTATTCCGATTGTGAAAAAGAGAAAAACACTGGAGCCCATCCGGTGCATGTTCAGATTTGTTTTCTGTATGAATTTATCATGGATTCCCATAAATGATTATTGCGAAGAAAACCAATTATTTTCTGAATGTTGTCATGGATGCCTCTTGAACGAACCTTGTGGCTGGCACACAGGGATCATGCTTGGGTTTTGCTCCTAGTTACGCCACTATCACGCTTCAATTGTTACAGAAATCCAGTTTATTTTTGTTAAAGCACCAGTGCATTTAAAATTCAAACAAAATGCAATGCTGTAGTGCTTTGTGCATATGAGTGTATTAGTAACTCATCTTTCACCTGTATAATATACAGTGGCCTTAAAAAGGTTCAACAAATATATGTAATATCACATTCCAAGGTGAGTAAATTGGCAGCTTTTGGTCTCTGCCTAGTACTTTGTACTAATCTGCTCTTGATACCTATTACAAATACGCCACATATTTTGGCATGAATTAGTATGAATGGGATAATTTGCATGACCACTTGTTCTAGCTTCAGAACCAGTGGAGACAGAATAACCTTCTACTTTGATTTAGATATCATCCTTTCAAGTAAAATTGAAGGTGCTTTATTTAAAGAACATGAGGCCAAGCTTGGCCTGTACAGGAATGTAGTGTCACATTAAATTAAATTCAAACTTCAGAGACTAAAATTAGGTTGCTAAGTCATAATTTAAGCTCCTCAATAAAATCTGCTTGATTTTCATAGATGTTGAGCACCTGGAATTCTAAGGAAAGACAATGCAATCTGGTGGTATACTTTTCTTTTTAAAAATGAGTTGTGATGAGGAGCATAAAGTTAGTTTCAGTTTGTAATTTCACAGAACCCCAAATTTGAAACATTTGGTCAAGGTTTCTTAAATATAGTACTTCCATATTTAATGTAAAATTAGTGAAGAAAAATAATGAACGTTACTTTAATTTATCCAGTGCTGAGGCAAGGGCCATTTTATTCTCCTCTCACCCATTTTACTACTGTGGGGTTTGGGCCTTCTACCAGCACAAAGTTCCAATTTTACCAGGGCCATATAGCCACTAAAAGGAAACATTAGACTTCAGTTGTTCTAGCGGTGCTGAGTGTTACAATGTTTGCAACTAATAAACATACCTGTGAAGATTCCTGTGGCCTGGGTTCATACGTAAAATGAGTGGGTATGCAGAAACAGTATGCTCATTTCAAGCCTTTGTTTTGGAAAAAGTGAAAAAAGAGGTAGGTGACTTCACTTGACCTTCAAGAACATTTTCAGAAAAGCTCAAAAAACATTTCCACTGAAGCAATTTGTATTTTGTGGTTGCTAAACTTCAAGTACCAAATTCAACTAGCAGCTCAGTTTTTATAAATGGTATTTAATTGCTGTGTAATAGCTGTCCTACAGAACTGAATTGATGCTTAATCATTTTAGTTGTTTTTTGAGCATGAAAAAACGCCACAGAAACGTTAACTGATTAACGTGTTGACTTCTCGCAGTAGTAGGTAGCCTGCAATTTTACACCGCGCCACAGACAGCAAGTTTCTGGGCATGGAAGCACAAGACAGGGACGTCATTCTCCAGATTAGCAACCTGGCCTTGGCCATGCAGCTCAAGTTAGAACTGGCAGCTGTGCAAAAAGTCTCAGTATGGTTAGAGCACTAGCTGCATCAGCAGGTGACAGCGCTGTGAAGACAAAAAAAAATATGCAGTTAGGCAAAACCAAGCATCGAATGGAAAAGCAGTAATGAAGAAACTAGGAACAGGAGGTATGTTACCATCATAATGTCATGGCAGCATCTTCAGTACTGGTGTTGACTAAACTGACACAACTACTAAGAGTTTTCAGATACCTTGCAAAATAATGGAAGCTACTTACTTTGATGAATCAAATCATAGATTGTGGTAGGTGACAAGAAGTATGCAAGAAAAAGGTGGTACTCATGTTTTGAATGGGCAAATTCTACCTGTAAGCTTGCATGAAGAATAATTCCCCTGAGTTTTTTTGCTCTAAATGGTAGAATTTAGTCCCAGTATTCGTAGAGGTCATTCTTCCTTGTACCATTTCACTTCCTGGTTTGTATCAAATTCATTCTGTGCTTGTTTTTAAAACAAGTTGATCACTGCATAACTGCAAATAAGAAAACAGGAAAACAGGAAAAAACCCAAGAAATTTATAAATACAGAGTGCTAAGCCAGGCTACCTGAAGAGTCAACTATTGTAACTGTGCATATGTAAGGATAACATGTCTTGGCTGAAAGAATTGCTTATTTTAAATGCTAATAATTTAATTGTGATGGGTACTTAATTATTGATTCAGTGAAAAAGAACATTTGTCTTCCCAAACCTGTCTTGTTTATCATTCATGGGTTACTAAATTAGCTCAAAGTTTTAGAACTTAGGTGCTATTCCTGTTGAAGTCGTGGGCAAAACTGACCTGACTTCAGTGAGAGCAAGGCTGAGCTGATGGTTAAGATTGTGAAGCACATCTTGTGTTCACGTGAGGCCTGATGTCCTTTCACTAAGTCAATGGGAGTCTTTCCATTCTTTCCATTTCAAAGGAGTCTTTTTCAAATCTCAGTAGGTGAAAGCCACAGGCAGCTGTTCAGAGAGCCAGCACACCAGCATCTTACATAAGACAGAAGTGAAGTGCATCACAGGATACCTAGTAGCCTCTTACACAAGGCGAATTTCGCTCTAACGTATACACGTGTTTTTAAGGGTAACGGAGATTACTGTTCTCTTTCAGATGACAGCAATTTAGTTTAAAAAATGTCCATTCCTGGCTGGTGGATTTCTTTTCTTCTTCTTCCTGCCTCTTGCAATCCCTGCTAATTTTCTTAAAAGTAAAGAAATTAAATGAACCCTGGCTTGAATTATAAGAAAGAATAATTTTGTCTTTTTTGAATATATATTTTTAACATAGCACAGAAATATATTTGGGACTGTGGTAATGAATGCATAGATTATGATAAAAATCAATAACATTAGAAAAAATTAGAAACAAGACATTACCTGGCTAAAAAACCAAAACAAAACCCACCAAAAACCCAGCTCAATATGTAAAATCAGTGTTGTCTTAGGTCATAGTAGAGTCTAATGACGTCCTGCCCCCTTTTGTGACATATAAGGGATGGGAGAACTGGATGTTCTCTCTGCTTAGCCTAGTCCTCACTCAGCTGCAGCTCTCAGTTTGCTTCTGGGATAATTTACATGGTGGCTGATTGCAAATAGTCTCACAGAAACACACACAGAGCCAAATCTCCCCAAAACTGGCTTAACATCAGGGATAGTAGAAAATAGCAATGTCTAAAAATAGTTATAGGTCCATTGATTTTTTAGGGTCTCTCCAGTTTTTGCTGTGCACTGTGTTATCTTGAAAACTCCAAGCTTTCATTAAAAGAGACAAAAAAAGAATTTTCGGTTGACAGCTGGGTGCAAAGTCTTGTGTTCAGCAAAGAGGTGTTGTACTCGCTAGCTATTTTGTGGTGAATATTCAGTGTAAATACATTTATCATAATTTTTATTTGCTCAGTTATCATAAAGACTAGAAAGTACACATTTTGCATTAATAATATGTAATTACTCAGTACCTGTAACTTAAACATTTCTGCAAGTGGATTGAAATGGTATTCTTGCTTTCAGTAGAAGGATGATAGGACTTAGAGATTCAAAGACAGTTTACTATTTTGTTTTATTTTAGCCTTCATCTCTCTAAAATAATGGCCTGTATCTAGACAACTTTCTTCCTCCATCCTTCCAAATCTTCAGGACTGTCGTCTTTGGACTCTTTGAACTAGCATGAAAAGACAGTGTGAAAAGCCTAGGTATTGATATGTTGTCTTCCTGGTAAGGGTTGTTGCAAAAGTGTCAGAGCTTATTATTTCCTTGGACCGTGTTTGAATTTTCCCCACAAAAGCTAAAATATGTTGCATTCAATAGTCCTTGTAGTTCTTGGGCTTTGTTTTTTTTGTTTACATGTTTATTTTTTATGGAAAAACTGTTGGATGAACAGTATTGAGGCAGCAGTCTTCTGTTTATACGCAGGGTGAGTAAAGCAATAGGTGGTAAGAAGCCATGCGGTAACACCCTTAACTGTATCATTTAAGAGCTTTATCCCTGAGAGCTGTTGCCTGTCCATGTCTCCTAACACAAACAAGACATACCATTACATGAACTAGACCAAGTCTGCCATCTCATTTTATGCTGATCACCTAAGAGCCTTCAGCTCTACAGTTCTGCAGTAATGTAGTTCCTATGATCTTCAAAGCCTGCCCAAACTAGGAGCTAGATTAAACTGCTTTGTACTTTCTTTACCTTTTTAGTTACTCAAAGTTGGTTTTAATCCCTTTAGTGTTCATGTTTTTCAACCCTCTTTTAGAGTGTTTACCCATTACTGAGGCAGTTTGATCTGTAAATGTACTAACACTTTACAGTAAATACGTATTTT